>ML102361.1:0-18135 GCA_003697995.1 Taxidea taxus jeffersonii | reverse complement strand
TGCCCTCCAATTTGGCCAGCATGGGCCAGAAAACCATGGACTTTCCTTCAAGCATGTGACCGGCTACCTCTAGGATGGTCAGAGCCTCCACTCCACACTAACCCAGGGTGGCCTCAGCCTCGAGGGGTGTGCCTGCCAGGAGCACCTCTTGATCTTCTGGAGCAATCTCCTCTAGTGAGGCTACATGAGCCTTGGTCAGGGGGACCTGGCTGGTCACCTCGAGGGTGTGCATCTCCTGGGCATGGATAGAGTTGCACGTCGATGACTGAACTGGGGCAACCACAGCCGCTACCTTGAAGATGGAATTGGGAAAGAGCTAAATTTGAAGTTTTGTGTAAGTTTTGAATGAGCAGATATAACTTGCTTAATTTTGTGCCTGTCGGTCTCAGACATGTGAAGACATAGAAAAGAGTGCCTGGGCTTTCAAGATGCAAAACATCCAGACAGCAGGGGAGAGTGAGGAAGCCAGGGACAGAGGTCAAGACAGGAGGCTGAGATTTATTTGCCATCAGAATAGAAGATAGAGTCTTGAGAGAAGATAGAGTCAGAGGAAGCCTCTGAGTGGGAAGGTAGAAGAAAAAAGAGCCCTCCAATAAAACCCTACATTTGAAGTCTTCCCTGCGAGCCAGTTAGCCTCTGTGCTACAGAGCGGCAGAGCCGCAGGCTGGAGCACTTCTCCACTCAGACCCTTGCCTCATGAGTGGCTTGTTATCCTGACAGCCTTGACATCAACGCCACCAGCAATGCGACCGCGGCATCTGCCACAGGGAAACAAAAGGAGGTGAGTTGAAGTAGAAATGCTTTATCTGAACGAAAATCCACTGAAAGCTTGTGGTCACTACAACAAAAGGAAATAGAAGAGAACGACCTTCAAAATTAAAAAACAAATCAGCAAACAAAAATGAAACCAATCAACCAAATAAACAATCAAGAGACCCCAAAAGGTGTCGTTTTGTTTTGTTTTTTCAACTTCTCAGAATTATCCTACAATAGACAGGGTTGTTTAAAGAAGTCTCTGGAAGACACCCAGATGCCAAATGCTGCTTAACTCCTCCCCTTTTGTCCTTTCTCCTCCCTCTTTACCCTCGTGTCATTATTTTCTCTCCCTCATTTTCCTGCTTGTGTCCTCCTCCTCTCCCCCACCCCCCAGCCAGCACCCTGCAGACTGCTCCCACCCTCCAGTCTCTAATTCTAGTTTTTTAAAAGATTTTATTTAATTATTCATAAGAGACAGAGAGAGAAGCGGAGGGAGAAGCAGGCTGCCCACAGAAGAAGGGACCTGATGTGGGACTCAATCCCAGGACCCTGGGATCATGACCTGAGCTGAAGGTAGAGGCTTAACCAACTGAGCCACCCAGGTGCCCTCTGATTCTAATTTTTTAAAGTTAAAAAATATGGAAGTTTATTGTAGGACACTTGGATAGTATGGCTAAATGGAATGGAAAGGCCTGCAGATCATTTTGAGAATCATTTATGATGTGAATTTTAAAATTGCTACAAGCAAGATTTTATTCACCATGATGCTTTCTTTTGTTTTTTTGTTTTCTTCTTTTTCATTTTCAGTTTCAACAAATGATTTCTCAATGTCTTAAGGATTTCAAATATTGAGGGTTTGATCTCACCTTATGACAGCAAGCTCAGTGTTTTTACTGCCTGACTGAACCACTTCCAGAAGGATCTTGATAACCAGCTTGATGGTCAGATTGTCCATTTCTTTTTTTTTTAAAGGTTATTTGGGGTTCTTGGGTGGCTCAGTGGGTTAAGGCTCTCCCTTCAGCTCAGGTCATGATCCCAGGGTCCTGGGATCAAGCCCCACATCGGGCTCTCTGCTTGGCAGGGAGCCTGCTCCCCCCACCTCTCTCTGCCTGCCTCTCTGCTTACTTTTGATCTCTGTCTGTCAAATAAATAGATAAAATCTTTTTTTAAATGATTTCTTCATTTTAGAGAGGGGTGGGGGTGAATGGAGGGAGAAGCAGAGGGAGAGAGAGAAAGAAGAATATTTAGTAGACTCCCTACTGAGTGCGGAGCCCAATGCGGAGCATGACCCCACAACCCCAAGATTACCACCCACATGGAACCAAGAGTTGGACACTCAACTGACTGAGGCACCCAGGCAACCCCAGATAGTCCATTTTAATGGCTCTGTCACTATCTGTTTCTCCAGAAATTCACACAGTGACTTTGGCACCTGGCCTATGGCACTGGCCTTCCAGGAGTGATTTGTTCCTGCAGGACCAGTATCCTGAGGGGTAGGAATGTAAGGGTGAAGGCAGGTTGGGTTGTGGAGGGAGGGTAAGGTGAGTAGGAGGCAGCTCCAGAAGAAGGAGCTAAAGCTCAGACTCCATTAGCCCAGGAGGCCCATGGGGTCAAGACTCCTGACCTGGTCCTGGCAGCCAGCATGGAGAAAGTTTATAAGTTTTCTCTTCTCTCTGAACTCACCTATAGGAGAGTCCAACAAAGGGCAAATAAAATATTTTCTGGATAACTATAAATATTAATAAAAGCTATTGTAGAATTCCCATACTGTAGGATGCTATAAAAGTAGAATACTTCACTTCCAATTTCTCCTATAAATAAGAATTGTTAGTTTAAGGAATGTTCTTTGGAAAGCTTTTCTTTTTTTAAATTTAAGTCTATGGAATATGGAAATGACTGAAAGTATTAACATAAAACTTGATGATGGATATTTTGTAGGAAATAATTCAAAATGTCAAAAGAATTTTTAGCACAGAGTTTTTAGTATAGCAAAAATGTGTTACAGAAATGTGTAAAAATGAAGCCGTGGATCCATAAATCGTGGTGTATACATACAATGAAATCTTGTGCAGCTACTAAAAAAACTTCTTTCCAAGTTTTCAATGATATATAGAGTTGCCTAAGTAGAAAAGAAACACAATATACCTTAAAAGCAAGGTTAAAAAAAATGTGACAATCTACATGTATTGATATGGAACCATCTTCAAGACAGATGAGGTAGCAAGTAGAATTTTCCATTGGCACAAGATTTGTTTTACAAAAATATGGTTGACCCTTGAACAGCACTGGATTGACCTGCGTGGGTCCATTGATACATACATTTTTTTCAATAAATATAGTACAGTAAATGCATTTTCTTCCTTAAGAATATTCTTAGTAGCATTTTCTTTTCTCTAGCTTATTTTATTATAAAGATACAGTACATGATACATATAACATACAAAATATATGTTCATTGACTGTTTATGTTATCTCTAAGGCTTCTGGTCAACAGTGGGCTACTTACAAAGTTTTAAGGGAGTCAAAAGTTATGTGTCCCTAACCCTGGTGTTGTTCAAGGATGCAATCTATAATTTTATTTGTCCTTAATTGCTGTAGTATCTGACTCTGATTTCCTATTATCCCTAATGGAAGAAGAAATCATTTAGTCATTTCTAAGTAGACTGTCAAATGCAATCATTTCTCAGTCAAGCAAATCAAGGTATGGGATGCTGGAAATTTGCCATGGTTTCCCCTGAAAACCCAGATGTCTTCACCACTGTGCTTGCCACAAGGCCCCTGTGCATTACTTTATGCACTCAACTCTTGGGTCCAAACCTCACTGTGCATTCTACCTACTGATTGGCAAATAAGTTACATGCCTGCCATGGTTTCAAGACAATGTTAGAAATGTAACTTATTGTTTTGTTTTATTTTCCAGATTCTCTGGTATATAATGGAACCCATACAAGGTTAGAACTATTTGGTAGTGGAACCATAAGTGGCTACAGCACCATCCCCATTAAGATGATGAGATTGGTCTTCAGCTTGAGGTTGCTAACCATATACCAGCCCCATGGTACCTAATAATTGATTTTAACAAGGCAATTTGATTATTCAACTTGATTATTCAGTTTGATTGAAAAAGAATGACTTTAGTGGTTAAGTTTCCCTTTCCAATTATGCCAGATTTACCCCTGTGGAATTGCAGAAATCTCTCAGAATGATAACATTTGTCAAATGAGACAGTACAGTCATTTAGCAATCATTCACAGTATCCACTGAGCACCACGTGCAAGATAATCAAGTAGAAATTGATCGTGTCTCATAATTTGCACAGTACTTAGATTTTGTAGAACACACCCAAGCCTTTTCTTACCTGATCCTAAAAATAGGTTTGTAAAGTGAGCTGGGAAGAGATCCCCATTTTATAGATGAAGAAACAGAAGCCAGAGTTGAATCTTTTGTCCTAAGTCAAACCAGTAGTAAATGGTAAAGTTGGGACGAGGACTTTGCTGATTATATTTGAGTACTGTTTCCAGCATTCCACTCTGTCATAATTTCTATTGACTCCATGAAGAGGCTTTGGTAGGGAAGCTGGAGAAAACCTAAGGAATGGGAAGGAGACACCTCTGGGATGGGGAGGACAAAGGCGGGCACTTTTTAAAAGGAGAGGCTAGTACAGCTGAGGCTCCTTCTTTTACCAACTTCCCAACATGGGCCAGCCCTCCATGAATAGGTACATTTCCAGCTCAGATTCTATACTTTCTTCTATCCGCCCCCTACCCTTTTTTTCTGTGTCCCTGGCCACAAAAGACCCTGACCAATAGAAAAAATTTACAAATTATGAGATCCCACTTGTCAAGGAACATTATAAAAAATCTGTGGTGCATTAGCCTTGGGAAGAGAGCTTTTCTTCATTTTCAGAATAACTCTGTGAACCTCCCCCTCTGATCTGCAAACACAGCAGTCTCTTTAAGACCACAGATTTCTTTGGCTTGTGTTGAAAGGACAACAAAGACTAGAAAAATGAGCCCACTGGTTCTGAGCAAAGTCACAGCCTGAAAGTCACAGCCTCCCTGCTGATATTTTGTATTCTTAATGTTTGCTGTGGTGTTTGGGAATAATTCACTAAGACTTTATTAGATTTACATTAAAAACAATAGGCTTTCTGAAATCACAGGTGAGGAGTGGGTGGGAGGAAAGAGGTGATGAGAACAAGGCTGTCCATGTAACACAGTGAAAGCCCAAAGAGAAAAGCAATGCGCCTCTTCTGCCTAGTTTTCTAGAGCAAACAAAAAGACACCCATGTCTTTTACAGGAGAAAAGAGAGAAGGTAAAAATTCTGCTAAATAATTTTAACAATATTCTGTCAGCCTGAAGAAAGAGAACCTCTCTGTGTACAAATCGTCAGGCTTATCCTCAGTGAGCATGCTTGGCAGAGGGTGGTTCTTCCCATGTGTCTCTCTTTGGAAAATGTTTGCACATTGGTGGTTGCCAAGCTTCATCAGCACATTGTGGTAGGTAAGCCAAAATTGTGGGTTTAGTAGGTTGCTTGTTTGTGTATTCATTTACACTTGGCTTTGTTCTAAAAATGCTTTGAGGTTGCAGTGTCCAATAGGTCATTGTGCTTTGTGCATCGATCATATTTAGTTAGTTATTAAAAGCACAAGTGATCCTTTCAAAGGACGTCTGTGTGAATAGAGGAATAAAGATTTATTATTATAAGTAGACAAATAAGCCAGAATGCTTTTTGATTAAACTAACAGTAGGTCTGCAGCCATTTCAGCTATAGATGAGGGTAGGACAATTTTAGTTGAAAATGATCAACAGTGTATTTGCTCCAAAGGATCTTGAAGGCCCACTGAGGCTGACCTACTCCACTGCCATGTTCCTGGCAAACCCAAGAAGGGCACTCTTGTGATCCTCAGCCTCAGAGAACTTTGGCCCAAACCAGTGTCTCTTTTACCAGAAAAACTATAGCAGAGAGGCACTAGGATGTGTCACTAGAGACTGAACAAGATGTTTATGTAATTACTGATAATTTCACTCAATCCAATTTTAATCTCAAACCAATTTGGGTTCTCTCCAAGGCTCAAGAACAAAACATTTATTATGGTAGAGTAGCAAAATGGCTACAAGAGAAGTCTCAGTCGTTAGAGAGATGGGTTTGACAGTACTGCAGCCACTTTCTAGCTAGTTCTATGGCCACTGCTATGGGTTTGGATGAGTCACTTAAACCCCCAGTACTTTAGTTTCTACATTTGAAAATGGGATAATGAGAATACCTATCTCATCTCCTTGTTGTTTCAAATGAAATACCACTTAAAAGATGCTGAAGTACACTGTGCAAGCTTGATGCTGGATGTCATTACTATGTGCCTAGTCCTGTCTTAGGCTTATAGGTGTCAAAATGTCTGAGTCCATTCAGACTGCTACAGCAAAGGGCCATCAACTGGGTGGGTTATATACAACAGAATTTTATTTCTCACAGTTCTGGAGGCTGGGAACTCTAAGATCACAGTGCCGGCAGATTTGGTGTCCGGTGAGAAACTGCCTCCTGATTCATAGGCACTGTGTCCTCATGTGGCAGAAGGAGGGAGGGAGCTCTCTGAGGTATTTTTTATAAGGACACTTAATCCCATGTATGAGGGTTCCGTGCTCATGACTTCATCATCCCACAGTGACCCCACTTCTAAATGCTATCACATTAGGGAGAAGGATTTAACATGTGAACATATGTTGGGGGGACACAAACATTTAGCCTATAGCACAAGTGATTAAATAGCCTTCCTTCAAGGAGCTTGTACAAGTCTGGGTTCTCCAGAGAAACAGCAAATAGGATATGGAAATACAGATTTATTATTTTTTTTAATTTCCATCAGATGTTATATTTTTAAAAACCAATACAGGTTTTGAAGTCTGGGGTAAATATCTTTAGTTTTGGTGACATACCATAAGTGGTACAAATTACACAGTAATTATTAGTAACTAACTTGAAACCACAGAACTCTAACTTTGCCACAACCATGTGGACATGGCCTTTCTAGTTGAGCACATTAAAAAAAAAACAAAAACTGAATGCCCACGCCAAAACTATGCCAAGGAAATCTGTTAAGGAGTAAAGTTCTGAAGTGGTGACTCACTAGAGTGACTAGATATAGAATAGATTTATATTTAGAGAGATTTTCTGTAAGAAATTGGTATAGATATAGAGATCTACTCTAGATATAGAGAGGTTTACCATAAGAAATCTAAGAAGGAAGCAGAGAAGTATAAGACCTGAAGTCATCAGCAAGCTGGAGACCCAAGAGATCCAGTGAGATAACGTCCAGTGTGAAGCTGAGGCAAGAAGCAGGGGAAGACCAATGGCCTAGCTCAAAGACACTCAGGTAGAGAGAAAGGACTCTTTCTTATTCAGCCCTTTATTCTGTTCAGGCCTTCAACGGATTGAATGAGGCCCACCTTCACTGGGGAAGGTGATCTGCTTTACTTTGTCTAGCACTTCAAATATTAATCTCAGCCAGAAACACCCTTACAGACATATCAGAAATAATGTTTAACCAAATATCTGGACACACCCTATGCCCACTCATGTTGACACATAAAATTAAGCATTAGAGCTTGCAGACTGGTATGAAAGAAAGATATGTAAATAAGTATTACAATGGAATAAGGAAAGTGCAGAACTAGAAGAACATGCAAAGAGCTGTGAGAGTCCTGAGAAGGGAGACGTTTCTCAGTCTGGGGTGGTTGGGCCAGGTTTCTAGACCTTTGAGTACTTGAACTGAGGTTTGTAGTTTAGGCAGTAGTTTTCTATATTTCCAGGAAAATGGAAGGGGCACAGGACTCTAGGCCATTTCTCACCCACTTAAGCTGCTAACATGCTAGTCCAAGTGATCAGTGTGTTCCCTACGCTCTCCTATGAGCATTCTGCCTATCCTCCTTGCTTTGATTTTTGTAACTCTGCCATCACTTCTCCTTATAGGAGCCAATGGGGAGGCCTTGAATCTGTAAGTCAGACCATCCTACACCCTGCTGTTAATTCTCTAGTAATTTGCCATCATATTTTGTAGAAAATTCAAAGTCCTAACACTACGGTGCCCTATATAATATGATTCCCCATTACCTTTCCCACCTAAATTCCTGTGACTTCCCTTCTTTGTTGCTGGTTTCAGCTACACAGAGACATTTCATGAGTCTGATGACCTGCTTTGACTTCAGGGTATTTGTTTCTACCCAGAACACTTCTGCAAATCGTTGTATGGCTCTGTCTCTTACTGCATCCTGACCTTGGCTTAAAGTCAGCAACCTTCAATGGCAAAACATTTTTGTTGTCAATTTATCCTGCTTTTCTTAGTTGGTTGGTTAGTTTTGTTGTCGTTGTTTTGCACATATCTGGAAACCTTCCTGGACCAGATGATGCTTGAGTTGGATATTAAAGGATGAAAGAGCAAGAAGAGAATCCCAGGCCAAAGGACCAGCATGTGCAAAGACTCAGCATCAAAAAATAGAATGTCAGGAAATGACAGATGCTGGCGAGGATGTGGAGAAAGGGGAACCCTCCTACACTGTTGGTGGGAATGCAAGCTGGTGCAACCACTCTGGAAAACAGCATGGAGGTTCCTCAAAAAATTGAAAATAGAGCTACCTTATGACCCAGCAATTGCACTACTGGGTATTTATCCTAAAGATACAAACGTAGTGATCCAAAGGGGCACGTGTACCCGAATGTTTATAGCAGCAATGTCCACAATAGCCAAGTTATGGAAAGAACCTAGATGTCCATCAACAGATGAATGGATAAAGAAGAGGTGGTATATATATACAATGGAATACTATGCAGCCATCAAAAGAAATGAAATCTTACCATTTGCGACGACATGGATGGAACTAGAGCGTATTATGCTTAGCGAAATAAGTCAACTGGAGAAAGACAACTATCACATGATCTCCCTGATATGAGGAAGTGGAGATGCAACGGGGGTGGGGGTTAAGGTGGTAGGAAAAGAAAAAATGAAACAAGATGGGATCAGGAGGGAAACAAACCAAAAGAGACTCTTAATGTCATAAAACAAACTGAGGGGAGTGGGGGCATTGGGAGAGGGTGGTGGGGTTACATTATATGTTTAAATTTTAAAAAGCTTAAATAAAATTTTTAAAAAAGGAGAAAAAAAAAAAGAAATAGAATGTCACATTGGAGAAAGGCAGGTGGTTTCCCTGGAGTAAAGGGTGTGGTGTGGGTGAATAGGAGAAAGGAAGCTAGGGAGGAAGACAGGGCTGTCTGTGGTTACATGAATAATGTACCCATTGGCCCTGCTGCTCTTGCCCACATTTGCCAGCAGCCCAGGCTTTGTCCTTCATTCAGAGGAGCCAGTCTTAGATTTCATGTTTTATAGTGGTGTCTCAACCTTTTTCTCATATTGTCACTCCACCCGAGGAGTCTATTTAAATATTTTTTTCTATACCACTCCCTATGAAACTTTAATACCACACATATGCTATATATCTGTTTATCTGCTGTATATGCCTATCTGTGCTTTATACATAAAAATAGGATTTTCTCCTCCTGAGAGCCAGTTTTCACTTCTGTTGAGAATGTATGTTTTATAATTTTCACTGACAACATGATCTTGTCTCTGTCTTGTCTCCTGTCTCTATCTCTCAAACATACAGTTCCTAAGAAGCATCTGAATCCCACAGAATACCATATATATGACAGTAATTGAGCCATCATTGCATAGTAGTAACTAAACACACATAAAAAGAGTGATTTTTCTTTCCTCCCTTACTAGTTCTTCCCATCCCTCATATATGGACCACTTAATTCTACATCCATGCTTCTAAGTTGGCATTGGAGACTCTGAAACATTTCAAGGAATGTCATATATGTGATTCTTAGAGTTCTGCCTTCAGGGTTAACTCATTTATTCAGATGCTACTTATCCTCAAGTCACTCCTCTGTTTCCTTCCCAGCCCCACCAGGGGAGCCAGCTGAAGGCACATGCACAGGGCATGGGAGGAAAGCAAAAAGGCCTCTGAGCAACTTGCTTGAAATACTACTCTGCAGCAAAGCTTGTGTATTTTTTTTAAAAATCAATTTTCCGGGGCACCTGGTGGGGGTGGCTCAGTGGGTTAAAGCCTCTGCCTTCAGCTCGGGTCATGGTCCCAGGGTCCTGGGACGGAGCCCCGCATCGGGCTCTCTGCTCAGCAGGGAACCTGCTTCCTCCCTCTCTCTCTGCCTGCCTCTCTGCCTACTTATGATCTCTGTCAAATAAATAAATAAAATCTTTTTAAAAAAAATCAATTTTCCCAAGTGTTGAATGTAAATATTGAATTGCTAAATTGTGCCCTTGAAACTAATATTGCACTGTATGTTAACATTGGAATTTCAATAAAAACTAAAAAGACAAAAAATACAAACAAACCTAAATAAAAGGAAAGATACACCATGTTTATTTTAAAATCGCTTTTTATACATCTATATTTTTTTTTTTAAAGATTTTATTTATTTATTTCAGAGAGAGAGAGAGTGAGAGAGAGCATGAGAGGGGAGAAGGTCAGAGGGAGAAGCAGGCTCCCCATGGAGCTGGGAGCCCGATGCGGGACTCGATCCCAGGACCCTGGGATCATGACCTGAGCCGAAGGCAGTCGCTTAACCAACTGAGCCACCCAGGCGCCCCACATCTATATTTAATATAAACAATTCTATTAAGACTTATAATCTAGCTTCTAATCTCATGATTGATTTGAGGTAGCAAAATAAAAGAAGAGAAGGGCTGATGATAACAAGGAAAATACAGAAAAGCAGTGCAAATCCCATTTACTAATATGAAAGCACATGAGTCTAGGGCCTTAGCACAGGGGCAAGTGATCCCTGGATTTTACTGGTGTTTATAAAGTTGTTCCTAAATAATCACATGACCTTGTATTTAGGAAAACAGAATACAAATCCTATTTTCCAGAGCTTCCAACTAAGATCATTAGAATAAAGTTCTTGGCTTAGAATAATAAAGCTTCCTCTAACTGGAAAATTCAGCTACCCATAAAGACTTATTTCCATGAGGATCCTGGATAGCATCTGGTTTTAATAATTGCAGGAGCTGTCACATGTAAACAGATGTGTGTTGTTCAAAGGTTCCATGAGATAAAATGTAGCCTTTGCTCATTTTGAGTAATGACGTATGGGATGAGCGAATCTGAGATGAAAAAATTAAAAGGTTATTGATTTACATGTCCAGAATTTTAAAAATATAATTCCACATCATAAGTCACTTTGACACTGGTCAGCACATGCTGTGATAAAAGCTTAACTAATTCCCTTGATGGGGATGATGGAAACTAAATGTGTACAGAGATTTATTTATATCAGTATAGCTAAACAAGTTACTGAGTGATGAAGCAATGTTGCCTAGCTAGCAGAATTGTGTTCACCTTAAGCACTTTATCAAGAAGAGTGTTGCCAGCAGAGATAATAAGCCAATAGGATAAACTCACTTTCACCTAATCTAATACCTGGGCTTCAGTGAAGGGAAAAGAAAGCAATGCCTTACTGGCAGTGGCATCCACAGTATGATGATCTGCACAAAGAGCTTTGGGATCAAGAATCAAACAAGATCAGTTTGCTGAATATGACCGGGTGACATGGATGGGGGTGGGTGTCTACACACCCTGAGTCCCCAGATTATCATTTGTAACTAGTACATCTGTTCTACTGTACCTCTGTTCTACCTGTATTATCAAAGGAAAGATGACCATCAATTTAGTCACAAAGGTGGGCACTTTTCTCTCCCTTCTATTCCTTTTCTTTCCTAACCAATCATCCAACTTGTCTCAATGAACTTTTCTCAGGATGGATGGAGTCAGGCAATATGAAAGTGATTAAGTTAGCTGCTCACAAAGAAACAGAGAGAGATGTAAAAATAAAACTGACTGAAAGCAAAGCTTTAAAAAAACAACAACAACAACTTTCTTTTTTCTTTTTTTTTTATCATGCACCCCTATTTCATGGCAGCATTATTTACAATAGCCAAGATATGAAAACAACATAACATAACATAACATAAGGTCATATGGTGAAAGCCATGTGGGAGCGTCAGAGTCTCAAGGGAGAGTAATTGTGGGTGAAGAAAAGGAAACTGATCCAAAGGGAAAAGGCAGGGCACCAGTGGTTCTTTTCACCTACCTGCTTCCCTCCCCGGCCTCTACAGCCAACTGAGGCGTCCTCCAGGCTATTTTCCAGACAGGAGGCTCAGGAGGATCTCAAGAGCTCCTCTCTTTGGGGCATAGTCGAAGAAACTTGAAGGAGAATGTATAAAAACCTTGCGTTAATACAACCAAGTTGTATTAACAAGAAGGAAACTCTCATTTATTAAACCATTTGCTCTGTTTCCTTTATTTCTGTTTAACTGACAACTTTAAAAATAAAAGCCTAAACTTAAAATATTTTTAAATCTTGGAGAGACATTCTTGGGTAGACAATCCTTGAATTCCAAGCAGTGAATTTTAAGAGGTAATTAATTTCAAGGATTAATATTTTGAAAATGCAGTACTGATGGCCATTATGTTCAACTTTCTTAAAACTCTCTTCTCCCTGATTTACACAATTAATTGCTTGTTCTTTCCAAGCTCCTTGACTATTCCTACCAGCTATGTTCACTTTTTCCTTGTCAGAACCCACATCAGTGCATTCCCCTGGCAACTCTCCCCTTCTCACTCTAAATACTCTTGTCTCAGGGATGTAGCCTTATTTCATGTATTGAACTATTATCCATATTCTATAATAATTCTATAATAAAAAAAGGAATTCTATAGGAAAAGAAAAAATGTTTTCTAAGGAATAGTCCTTACACTAACAGTCCCCAGTTATAAGAGAAACTGGAAATGAAATAGCCCTCTTTATGGTATTCTATGATATGGAAATTCTATAGCAGTTCTTATTTATATTTACATTTTCCCAGAAAGCATTTTACTTACCCTTTGTTTGACTGTGCTATAACTGAGTTCAGAGGGAACAGAGGACCTGTAAACTCTCCATCATGATGAATAACCTGTCAACATCCAGTAAACAAAAGTTACTCTCGGAGATGCATGGTAGCACAATGACATGACATTGCCAGTTTGGTCTTTATGTAGGTAAAAATCTTATTTTTAAGGTTCAGAATTCATCTAATTTTTTTCATCATTGAAAGTAAACACTTAAAATGCTAAAAGTTAAACAATTTTTTCAAAATATGTAAAAAATATTAATGTATATAAATAGAAACTCAGTGGGTAACCCAGGAGGGCCCAGACTTTTCTAATCTGCTCACACAGATGGCCAAGATGGTGTTTTAGTGCCTGGGTCTTGGTAATTCATGGGATGGGATCCTCTAAGATCTTCCCACCTTCTGTTCCCTGGGTGATCTCTGTCAAAACTGGACCTATTTGTCTTTCAGGTACCAAGGGCCCTGAATCAGAGCTGAGGAGGATAAGACTCACACCTGGCTGGCTTCCAGGACCAGGTTGGAGTTCCTGTCGCCATCAGGCTCCAGGGATTCAGAGATGGAACTTTAGCCCTTGCTTTTGGATCTGCCTCTCACCCACCCTGCCCTCCAACTGAGATCTAACCTCCTTCATGCACCCTGCCCGCCACGCATGTTACTGATATGGGAATTAGATTGGAGGAGGATAGAGGAAGGAGGACAGAAGGTGAGGGGACAAGAAGGAAAACCATGTGAGAAGGGTAAGGAGGGCGGAGAGAGGGGGAAGGGGAGGAGTTGGAAATAACCCGATTTCAGAAATCTGTAGACTTCAAATGAGCTTCTTGTTTGAGAACTTTGAGGATAATTTTTTAAAATCACCTTTGGGTTTCTCGTCTGATTGGTCAGTTTGGATTTTTGTGTGTTGGTTGGTTGGTTTTCTTTGATTTTTTTAATTTGAAGGGTTGCTTTATTTTGTTTTGCTGCCACACTTCAGAAAGCGTTCCCTGATGTGCTATCTGATGAAAAGTCCTCACCAAGGCTCCACCACTGCTTGTGCTTACCCTGATCCCAGCACTATGGCTTTGTTTGTTGTTTGTCTGGTTTGCCATGTCTCTTGTTAAACCACCCGGAGGGCAAGGACAGGTCTCTTGTTTTAACAGCATACATTCACCAGAAATAATCTTTTCTACATGTAGAATCCTGCACATGGAAAATCTCAAGACACAGTATGTCAAGAGTGAGAGGAAAGTTCAAAATACATGTTCACTGTCTTTTCTGACAATTCTTGTGAACATGTGGGTATAATTGTGGCTCAATAAAAGATGTGCTCAAATTATCTCTCTTTGGTCCTCCCTTTGAAATACTCCCTAATTGATAACACATTTGCTCAGCCACTCTCATAGGTAGTTACTACTTAAAAACTGGAGAATTTTTAAGAGTTAGCAGAACATCGGGAACTGTGAAAACTGGTTTTGGCTGAACTTCTCTTTGTTTTGTTCCAGAGGCTTTTTTTTCTTTTTTCTTTTGTAATGTTTGTTTTGTTTTTTGTTTATACAATTACAGTTGCATTCAACTTCTACCAAACCTGAATATCAAGGAATTTTACCCATAGCACTCTTACTTTTTTCTCACAGAATCCTAGAAATCTAAACATTGATCTTTCCTATTTGTCTCCAGCCCGCATCTGAGTCCTGGTATTTATTATTTTCTTCTGCTATAACATTTTAATCCATTCATAACTGTGCTTATATCTATGATTTGGGGATTTTGCATCACCTTTTAATTCATGTTATGCATTCATTCATTCATTCACGTGTTCAACAAATATTTACTGAGTTGCCTTGGAACCACTAGAGATAAAGGGTAAATAATGGTTCCTGCCCTCAAGAAATTTACTCTGAGGAAATAGTCAAATAAACAGTCGATTACAATATAATGCCATAGTGCTATGTATTCATACAAGTCGTTTCTGAGCTCCTACTCTGTTCCAGCACCGTGCAAAGCAGACATTACAAATAAGTTGCCATGTAGAAGAAATACCTAATGGGGGAAAGGGAGGTCTTCCAGAAGAGGTGATCCCAAGTTTGGTGCTGAATGACGAAGAGGCTCTAACCAGTGAAGTCAAAAGCAGAGGAATAGGGAGGATTTTTTTTTTGTTTAAGATTGTATTTATTTATTTGACAGACAGAGATCACAAGCAGGCAGAGAGGCAGGGAGAGAGAGAGAGAGGAGGAAGCAGGCTCCCTGCTGAGCAGAGAGCCTGAAGCAGAAGCAGCAGCACCTGAAAAGCTTTTGCAGTAAGACTGATCTGCCAAGGGCCTTGCAAGCTCTCAGCTGCGGCCAGGAACTGAGTGTTGTAGTAGCACTTATCAAACATATGTTGCATGAAGGAGTAGAGAAGAAAATTGCAGTAGAAGCAAGGAGAAATGGAATCTTAAGCCTTTTAAGTCATGCTAAGGAGTTTGGACTTCATGTTGACAATTATAGGAGACCATTGAAAAGGATGTTAGGATGGATAGGGTTGAGAATGGGGGTACAAAATAGATGTGATCAGACTTGTATTCCAAGTTTAAATTACTTTGGTCTTATCATCAAGATTGATACAGGCAAGAGTGAAGGCAAGGGAGTCCAGGAATGAGGCTATTGCTGTAATCTAGATCTCAGTAACCCAAAATGTGGTCCTGGACCAACAGCATCATCTACATCACCCAGGAGCTTGTTATAAATGCAGAATCTTGGGGCACACCAAGACAGAGTTTGCCTTTTAATAAGTTCAGTTGGTGATTCCAATACATATTAAAGTTTGAGGTGCACTGATCTAAACTTAATTATGTTAATGGTACAGAGCTAAGAAGAATGGGAAAATTTGAGAGGTATTTCACTGGAACAATCAACCAGACTAGGTGAGCTAATGGATGGGAGGGGAGGATAGCTAAGCAAATGTGGTATCTCTTAAGTGGAAAAAAAAAAAAAAAAAAAGAGTTGGAGAGAGAGCTGGTACTGATCTCTTGGGCCTGTACTTTAAAAAATTGATTTGAAATCTATTCATAGAAGTAATAAAATTGTTATATAGCTAATCTCTGCTCTGAAAACTATAGCCAGGGGAACGCTTAGAATTATAATATAGGAAATATTATGGAACCAAAGGCATCTGCTTAGTAGGGTAGCACTTTTTAGATTACATCCTACCACAGAACTTCTCTCTTTATGGCAACCTATCAAAGACTGAAATAACACTGTCTTAGCTTAGGTTAGCATGAGTCTAGCAGATCAGAAAGGGAGAAAGGAAAGGAGATTACCTGAAAGAGAAACAGAGAGACCTAAGACTTTTTCAAGTCACAGCTCTAGCCACCACTTGGTAGAGCCCGTTGGAGAAAAATGAACTTCTTTATACATAAAGATCACAAAAACAAATTTTTTTTTAAAGATTTTATTTATTTATTTGACAGACAGAGATTACACAAGTAGGCAGAGAGGCAGGCAGAGAGGGGAGGGGAGAAGCAGGCTCCCCGCCAAGCAAGGAGCCCGATGTGGGACTCGATCCCAGGACCCTGGGATCATGACCCGAGCCGAAGGCAGCAGCTTAACCCACTGAGCCACCCAGGCGCCCACAAAAACAAATTTTTTAAAAGATTTTACTTACTTATTTAAGGGAGAGAGAGTGACCACAAGCAGGAGTAGAGGCAGAGAAAGAGGGAGAAGCAGACTCTCCTGCTGAGCAGGGAGCCCGAGGCTGGATTGCAGGGCTGTGGCATCGTGCCCTGAGCTGAAGGCAGATGTCTGCTTAATCAACTGAGCCACCCAGGCACCCCTACAAGGATCTAAACCTAAGTAAATTTTCTTTGAAAGTGTAAGGGAATCGATAAGCTACCTGCCAATTTTGAATGCTGGCTATGTGCCAGTCACTACCTCGTCACTTGATTTCATCTCTCTGATTTTTAACAATACCGGAAGGTAAGTATTTCCCTTCCCCCTCTTTGAGTTCAGGGGATTGAAGATCATCAATGTGAAGGTGTTTGCTGAAGGCAGATGAGTCGACTGGAACGTCAACGGAGAATTTCAGCCCAGTCTGTCCACGCTTTTCTTATCATGCTGTGTTGCCTTTTAAAACAGACAACTCTTTACATTTGACAGAAATCCTTAAAAGGAACCAACATTTCAGCACAAAGTGGGACATAAACACCTTGCACAGAGATATACAACCAGCTCAAGAAAAGAAGGGGATACAGACCAGAAAAAGTCAGAAACATTCCCCTTCGCCACAGAGCAAAGAATTCACCAGTTCCCTAGAGTGAGGATTAGAAAAGTTAACACCAGACCAATAATGTATTTGTATTTATATTCATACATACTTAATTCATACATATTATTGTATTTTATTAGCTACATGTCCACATGTTGCTATCATTCATTCTTGTACATTCAGTTATGTTCAACAATTCCTTTTATTGACTTTGTATTGTTGACATAATACAAGGCCCTTAATCTAATTAAATGAGGTGAACACAATTGACAATTAGAGTCAGGAGTTTGGAACGAAGCGGAAACAAGGATGCCTTAGTAAGGCTAATGCTTGTCTGTGCCGGAGGTTACAAATTCACTCAAATCTTGAACACATTCTAAGGCAAGGCAATGTGGAAGACACAAAAATCAATAAACTATGAATTCTGCCATCAAGCTTCTAGCAATCTAGGCTGGGAGACTCAACATATTTAGTAATAAAAATAGTAAGAGACTGTGTTAGGTTCCGTATGTGGAGCAGAGATAAAATGAGCTAGAATAGGGAGAATTTCCATGATAATGGCTGCGTAACAAATTATCCTGAGACGTGACATGGTTAAATACCCACTTGTTTTTTTTATTTAAGCTTTTTTTTTTTAATTTTATTTATTTATTTGATAGACAGAAATCACAAGTAGGCAGAGAGGCAGAGAGAGAGGAGGAAGCAGGCTGTCCGCAGAGCAGAGAGCCCGATGCGGGGCTCGATCCCACGACCCTGGGATCATGACCTGAGCCGAAGGCAGCGGCTTTAACCCACTGAGCCACCCAGGTGCCCCTATTTAAGCTTTTTTTTAATTTAAACATATAATGTAACCCCACCCCCCTCTCCCAACCCCTCTCCCCCCACCCTCCCCCAGTTTGTTTTATGACATTAAGAGTCTCTTTTGGTTTGTCTCCCTCCTGATCCCATCTTGTTTCATTTTTTAATTTTCCTACCACCTTAACCCCCATCCCCGTTGCATCTCCACTTCCTCATATCAGGGAGATCATGGGATAGTTGTCTTTCTCCAGTTGACTTATTTCGCTAAGCATAATACGCTCTAGTTCCATCCATGTCGTTGCAAATGGTAAGATTTCATTTCTTTTAATGGCTGCATAGTATTCCATTGTATATATATACCACCTCTTCTTTATCCATTCATCTGTTGATGGACAT
>ML102360.1:15112-44150 GCA_003697995.1 Taxidea taxus jeffersonii | reverse complement strand
GGAAGCAAGGGAAAAAATGAACTATTGGGACTTCATCAAGATCAAAAGCTTTTGCACAGCAAAGGAAACAGTCAACAAAACCAAAAGACAACTGACAGAGTGGGAGAAGATATTTGCAAACGACATATCAGATAAAGGGCTAGTATCCAAAATCTACAAAGAGCTTAGCAATGTCAACACCCAAAGAACAAATAATCCAATCAAGAAATGGGCAGAGGACGTGAACAGACATTTCTGCAAAGAAGACATCCAGATGGCCAACAGACACATGAAAAAGTGCTCCACATCACTGGGCATCAGGGAAATACAAATCAAAACCACAATGAGATACCACCTCACACCAGTCAGAATGGCTAAAATGAACAAGTCAGGAAATGACAGATGCTGGCGAGGATGTGGAGAAAGGGGAACCCTCCTACGCTGTTGGTGGGAATGCAAGCTGGTGCAACTACTCTGGAAAACAGCATGGAGGTTCCTCAAAAAATTGAAAATAAAGCTACCTTATGACCCAGCAATTGCACTACTGGGTATTTACCGTAAGGTTACAAACGTAGTGATCCAAAGGGGCACGTGTACCCGAATGTTTATAGCAGCAATGTCCACAAGAGCCAAGTTATGGAAAGAACCTAGATGTCCATCAACAGATGAATGGATAAAGAAGAGGTGGTATATATATACAATGGAATACTATGCAGCCATCAAAAGAAATGAAATCTTACCATTTGCGACGACATGGATGGAACTAGAGCGTATTATGCTTAGCGAAATAAGTCAACTGGAGAAAGACAACTATCACATGACCTCCCTGATATGAGGAAGTGGAGATGCAATGGGGGTGGCGGTTAAGGTGGTAGGAAAAGTAAAAATGAAAGAAGATGGGATCAGGAGGGAGACAAACCAAAAGAGACTCTTAATGTCATAAAACAAACTGAGGGTGGTGGGGGGTGAGAGGGATTGGGAGAGGGTGGTGGGGTTACATTATATGTTTAAATAAAAGAGCTTAAATAAAAAAAAAAAGGGCAGAAGACATTTCTCCAAAGAAGACATTCAGATGGCCAATGGACATATGAAAAATGCTCATCATCAGTGATCATCAGGGAAATGCAAGTCAAAACTACGATGAGATATCACCTCACACCTGTCAGAATAGCTAAGATGAAAAACACAGAAAACCAATAGATATTGGTGAGGATGTGGAGAAAAAGGAACACTCATGCATTGTTTTTGGAAATGCAGATTGGTACAGCCACTGTGGAAACATTATGGAGGTTCCTCAAAAAGTCAAAATAGAACTACCTTATGATCTAGCAATTATACTACTGGGTATTTAAGCAAAGAATTCAAGAATACTAATACAAAGTGATACACGCATCCCCCTGTTTATAGCAGCATTACTTACAATGGCCAAGATATGGAAACAGCCCAGGTGTCCATGGATTGATGAATGGATAAAGAAGAAGTGATCTATATATGTAATGGACAAGATAATGAAATCTTGTCATTTGCAATGACATCAATGGTACTGAAGACTATAATGCTAAACAAAATAAGTCAGAGAAACACAAATACCATATGATATCACTCATATGTGGAATTTAAGAAACAAAGCAGGAGAAGAAAAAAAATAAGAGAGAGATGGAGGAAGACAAACCAAGAAACAGACTTTTAATGTAGAGAACAAACTGATGGTTACCGGAGGGGAGGGGGGAAGGGGTAGGTGAAATAGGTGATGGGGATTAAAGAGTGCACTTGTGATGAGCCCAAGAGTTGTATGGAAGTGTGGAATCACTATATTGTACACCTGAAACTAATATAACACTGTATGCTAACTAACTGATTAAAAAAAAAACTTAAAAAAAAAGAAGCCATCGGGGCACCTGGGTGGCTCAGTTTGTTAAGCAACTGCCTTCAGCTCAGCTCATGATCCCAGAGTACCAGGATCAAGTCCTGCATCAGGCTCCCAGCTCCATGGGGAGTCTGCTTCTCCTCTCTCCTGCTCTCTTTCACTGTCTCTCTCTCAAATAAATAAGTAAAATCTAAAAAAAAAAAAAAAAAAAGAAAGAAAGAAGCCATCAACCTGGTTGATGTATCCAAAAAAAGTAGCTTTCTAACACAGAGCAGGGCAGATCATGTTAAATAATAGATGTTGAAAGGCAAACTGAGAATATCTAACAGATGATCGTTTCTTGTTTTGGGTTTAATCCACTCTCTTCAAAATTCCTAAGGAAATATGCTACTAAATAATTTTACCATTCATTTTCTCCTCTCTGTGGAATTACATAGTAAGAGTAATCAAATGACTTGTCAAACCTTGCTTTTGGCAGTTCAGTCTTGTCATTAAAGTTTAATTAAAAATTAATAGATTAATAGTTTAAAGATTCATAGTTTGCATGGAGAAAGTTGGTAATTTTCAGAGTTCAGAAAAGCAAAAGGTAAATCTATCAGTTTTCATCCAATAGTATGTAAGAGTACCCAAGTTTCCAGTCAGTGGCACTCCAGTGAATTGTCATGTATCAGAACCACTTGGCACACCTGACAGATCCTTCTCCATTTATTGGTGAGGCCCATAAATGCCCCAGAAAAAGGTCTTTGACTGGAACTCCACATCCTGATACTCTTTTTTTTTTTTTAAGATTTTTTTTAAAAAATTCATTTGACAGACAGAGATTACAAGTAGGCAGAGAGGCAGGCAGAGAGAGAGAGAGAGGAGGAAGCAGGCTCACCGCAGAGCAGAGAGCCCGATGTGGGGCTCGATGCCAGGACCCTGGGATCATGACCTGAGCCGAAGGCAGAGGCTTCAACCCACTGAGCCACCCAGGTGCCGCCATATCCTGATACTCTTTTTGGACGCCACCTCCTATCTGCTTGAACCTTAACTGCCCCGTTGCTTCAGCCATGATTTTCCTTTGGACTCTTTGGATCTTGAATAACTCCCATCCTTATCTCTCTACTTGCTTCATACAATAGGCTCTGGGTCAACTCTGCTACATTCCAGTACTCATTCCTGAATCTCAGAGCTTAGGTCCTGGAAAGGATGCCTTATTCTAAGCCCCACAGCCCATCTGCCTGGCATGAGCTCTTAGATGATATGGAATAGAGTCCAATCACCACTTCATGGATAAAAGGTCACTTAAGACTCTTTGACATTTGTTATTTTAAGTCCATGGTCTCCCAAAAAACTCCAAATGGGTTTTATAAGTTCCTTGTGGTTGGGAAAGGTGACATAAGGATTTTGATCAACAACAGTTAACTGACCAACTGATACATATTTCCATCTCTTTGGATGTAGTTACTTTACTCAATTTCTAGGGCCTGATTAATTTGAAGAAAAATGTTAAAGCTAAATTTCTGAATCTATATCACTTATCAGAGTTTGCCCTTTAGATTCCAGTGCTCTTTAAGCATTAGCCTGCCAACTGTCTGACCTCTCCCATTAAGATTTCCACATTTATGGGAGCTTATCTTAGTTTGTAACTTGCTGTCATCAAGTTTCCTTTTTTCTAACTTTTTGACTTTGATGATGTGATGTTCTGTTCTTTGTAGATTAGAAGAGAGCGATGTTCAGGGAGCATAAATGATTGCTATCTCATAAACCGAAGAGGATGTGCTATAGGTTGAAATGGCAGGATAAATCCAGATTCTGCCATTTATGATGCAGTGTTGGAATTCTCCCTCCATAATTAGATATTGACTGCAAGTTGGTAGGAAAAAAATATAAAGTGGAGATTGTGGAGGGATTGGCTTTCTGTAAGGAAGTGATGAAGTCTCAGGTTGGAGAAAATAGTGCTCTTAGGTTCTACTAGATGCACCTCTCAGATGCCAATTGGGATCAAGGAATGGGGCTCAAAGTTTTCAACACAGTTCTCTGTCAGTGAGAATTTGCTTATGTTGACGGAGCATGGACTAAAGGATGCTTTCTTTGTTATTTGAAAGCTTCTGTGTCTATTGGCCTCTCAGATTTTCCCATTGTCTTTATACTCTCTCCTGATCATTCTTTAAATCTTGTATCTTCAATTCTTTGAATTTTAGTATCTGAATCTGGCCTTGTTCTGACTGCTTGTGTCCAAAAGTCTTGGTTCTCACATCTTACCAAAGCTCTTCTGTTTTTTGGCTTCCTTCTTTTTGCCATCTGACAGTGATTTATTATTTAGACTTTGATACTAATAATTATAATAACAACTGGCTCTGTTATAAGGCAACAGAGGAAATACAGTTTCCACAAACAGACTTACAGTGACAAATCTAACTTCTAGCCCAGTATCCTAGCACCTAATGTGTAATAGGGATTCCTCAAATGTTAGCTGAATGAATAAATGAACCAAATAGTCTTTATGCTTCCATGAAATGCACAAAGCCACACATTTTTAGCAATAATCCTATATTTTTATATATAACTGCCAGCAATATTACCTTGAAAAGAGAGCATAAATGTGTCTATGTGGATATTTTTGGTATGTTTGAAAATAAAACAGAGTACATACAAATCAGAACAACAATAGATAACACGGCCATCTGTAAGTTGGTGCACAAAAAAAGGTGTTATCAGACTTAATGTACAAATGGTAAACATTCAGTAAAACACTTTCAAGTAAATCTCAGGTACTCATAAATAATAAAGCATAATCTGCACTTAAATTGTTTAAGTAATGTTGCATTTTACATTTAAAAGATGTTGGGGTCGATTTATAGCTGGACACTCAGGAAAGGGTATTTTGCCATATTCAAGATTCACAGTTTTGTTTTTTTTTTTTAAGATTGTATTTATTTATTTGTTAGAGAGAAAGGGAGAGAGAGCGAACGAGCACAGGGAGGCACAGAGGCAGAGAGGCAGACAGGGGCAGAGGGAGAAGCAGGCTCCCTGCCGAGCAAGGAGCCCGATGTGGGACTCGATCCCAGGACGCTGGGATCATGACCTGAGCCGAAGGCAGCTGCTTAACCAACTGAGCCACCCAGGCATCCCCAAGATTCACAGTTTTTATGTCATAAATTCCAAGAAGAGAAACAAGTATAGCTCTAATTTTTGGTCCTATTTTTCTTTTAGAAAAATACAGAATAATTTCTCCCAAAAAGATAAAAAGGAATGAATTCCTGATTCATTCTGATTCATGATTTCCTGAAATTTGGCTATAGCAAAAGCATTATCTGAGTGACTATCATTCTTTCTGTGCCCGTGAAAATACCACAGCATCCACAGCATTTTTTTTCCTTACTGAGCATTAACTTGTCAACACAGATTTCTAGGTAGCTTTTTGGTTGATCTTACCTAATATCCTCCACTTAGGTCATTCCTGTGTGAGGAAAAAAATCATTTGCCAAGTACCCGTCTTCATCTCATGCCATATTTATGATACAAGTGATTTTTCTCTTTCAGTGGGTCATTACCAAATATTGCCCAGTTCACAGGACTTCCATGGAGGCCTATGAGGAATTTTCTTTCTTTGGGGGTAGTTTAGTCACTGATATTGTCTTGAGTCCAAAGTCATTCTTGGCTCCTTTGAGGCCTGGAGTGAAATAGCCACATACAGTAGCAGAGCAGCAGAGTTCTTTGTATCTGTGCCTGCACATGCGCCCACCTTCCTTCCTAGGCTCTAACTGTACTCCTAGGCTCTAACTTGCCAGTGATTTTCTTGGACACAAGCTTCCCAAGAGCTATGGCCATATCAGTCCTGTTCGCCACGAAATTCTCAGCTCCTAAAAATGCCTGGAATAGAGTATGCATTCAATGATGTTCATGGAAGGTAGGAGGGAAGGAAGGCAGGAAGGCAAGAAGGGAGGAAGGAGGAGGAAGGGAGGGAGGAGAAGAGGGAGGGAGAAAGGAAGGAGACAGCTTGGATGATTATCCACTCTTGGTGCGGTACTTGTCTGGTTTGTATATTATAGCTTTGTTTGCCATTATTGCTTGGTGAATGTGGTTCCATACCCCTTTCCCCTGTCCCTGGATTCTTAATGCTGATATGTGTTTGACTCCTTTTGGCTCCCGATTTCTGCTGCAGTGGCCATATGCAGTCTTTTGACATTCTAAGGGCTATGTTTTGTTTTTCCTATAGTCAAGGAAATTTATTAATAAAATGCTTTCTGCCTGGTGTAACAAAACCCCTGACTTAACTGCTTTAAACAAAAGGAATTATTTTCCAGATATAATATAATTGGGGCTCTGACTCGACTTCTTGGGAATTCTCACGACTCTAGCCTCTCTGTGTTGTTTCTGTCCTCCCAATATTTCCCCTCATTGTTGTAAGAGGACTTCACCAGTTCAAGCATCTCACCTAGACATGACAAAATTTAGGAGCTGAAAATACAGTGGCTTTTCCTCTGTCTTCAAAACCCCCCAGCTGACTTTGTAGCATGTCTCAGTGGTCACAACTGAACCAACTTCCCATGCTAGAAGAACAGGAACACCATGATCGATCTAAACTAGTCAGGACCCCTTCCTTGTGGTGATGTGAGCCAGCCTTCTTTGAAGCCCATAATGTTGGGGAGGAGGGTAGGAATTTCAGGAAAACTGAAGTCATGTTAAGGAAGAAGGCAATAGCTATTGGGCAGATAATGGTCTTAGTTTGGGTTATCCCAGAAGCAGGTCCTAAAACAATGTATAAGTAGGTTGTTTAGGAGATGAAACCAGGAAACACAAGGGAATTAGGTAAGTGAGAAAAGGAAGGAAGTGAGCCAATAAAGGCTGTATTATAAATCAAGTTATAAGAACGGGCAACTGAAGATTACTTTAGCTGGGGAATCCTGGGAGGTAGTGTAGACACTTCTTAGAGTTATCCCAACCAAGTTATTCCAACCAACTTATCCCAATTGTCTGCAAATTGCCATCTACCATTGACTGAGGATTCCTCCCAGTGGTATTAACCACCCAGCACTTCCAGCCTGCTACCCAGTTCTCTTCTGGTACAGAGTCATGGGTGCTTTTGGTAAGACAATCCTACAGGATATAGCTGGATATGACAGCCATATTTGATAAGACAAATCCTATAGGATATGACAGAATCTGTCACAGCAAAGAGCAGACTTTGCTACTACGATGAACTATTTAAATTTATAATTTCACCTTCAGATTTTTAGAGCAACAATGCCATCCCCAGACTAATTTAAAATAAATGTAATCTTCATCATACCATGTGCCTTTTAAACACAAACAGTTGTTCCAACTGAGCAGAAGAGATTTTCAGAATAAATTCCATGTTCTTGATTACCCTTGAGACTCAAATGTCAACTTGGAAACAAGTGGTGGCAGGGGTAGGTCTGTGGGGAAGTCTGCCTCAGACTGTTTTCTACTTAAAATTCTTTTTTATAATGTATATTCTTTTAAACAAAGTATAATATTTTCAAAGGAAATATCTTTTTAAACAGGAATGAATTAGGTAGCTCTAAGATCTTTTTAAAAGTTACTTTTTTACTAAAACCTTTTTAAAAGAACAGTTTAATGCTTGCAGAAACATTTAGGGGAAGATACAGAGATTTTTCCATATGCACAGACCCCAGGTATGCATAGATACCCCCAAGATCAGCATCCCCCCAAAGTGGTAAATTTGTTTTAAGTGGTGACCTACACTGACACATCATAAACACCCAAATTTCATAGTTTACATTATGGTTTGCTTTTGGTATTATACATTCTATGGGTTTGGACAAATGTATAAGACATGTATTCATTATTACAGTAGCAGAGTATTTTCACTTACCCCTCAAATCCTCTATTCATTCCCTGTCCCCAAGTCAGACCCCAGTAATCTCAGATTTTTTAACCACTGAGTCACCCAGGAGTCCCTCCATTATCTAGATGTATCGTAGTTCACTTACTGAAAGACATTTTGGATGCTTCTACATTTTGGTGGTTATTAATTAAGCTGTTATAAATACCTATGTGCAGGTTTTTGTGTGTATGTAAGTTTTCAGTTCTTTTGGGTAAATACCAAGGAACATCATTGCTTGATTGTGTGGTAAGAGTAGGCTTGGTCTTGTAAGAAATTGCCAAACTGTCTTCCAAACTGGCTATACTATTTTGTATATCTACCAGCAATAGACGAGAGTTCTGGTTGCTTCATATCCTCACCAGCATTTGGTGTTGTAAGTGTTCTGGATTTTGCCCATTCTAATATGTATGTGGTGGTATTTCATTGTTTTAATTTGCTTTTCCCTGATAACAAATAACATGGCACATCTTTTCGTATTGTCATCTATATGTTTTCTTTGATGGGGGATATGTGAAGGTCTTTGTCCCATTTAAAAAAATTTTTGTTTTGTTTTCTTATTATTGAGTTTTAACAGTTCTATGTATTTTGGATAATAGTCCTTTGCTTTTGCAAATATTTTCTTCCAATCTGTAGCTTGTCTTCTCATTCTTTTGCCAATGTCTTTTACAGAGTAGAAGTTTTTAATTTTAATGAAGCCCAGCTTATCAATGATTTCTTTTATCCTGCCTTTGGTGTTATATCTACAAAGTCTTTGCCATACTCAAGGTCATCTAGGTTTTGTCTTATGTTATTTTTCAGGAGTTTAATAGTTTTGCATTTTACATTATCTATTTTGAGTTAGTTTTTGTGATGTGTTTAAGGTGTCTATATCCTTTTTCTTTTTTTCTTCCTTTCCTTTCTTTTTCTCTCTTTTTTTTCTCTCTCACTCTCTGTTTGCATATGGATGTTCAGTTGTTCCAAAACCATTTGTTGAGAAGATTTATCTTTTCTCCATGGTATTGTCTTTGTTCCTTTGTCAAAGATCAGTTGACTATATTTACGTGGATCTTTTCTGGGCTCTGTATTATGTTTCATTATTCTATTTATTTATTCTTTATTAATACCACACTGTCTTGATTACTATAGATTTACAGTAGGTCTCAAAGTTGGGTAGGATTCGTTCTCCAACTTTGTCCTCCTTTAATATCATGTTGGCTATGAATAAATGGCCTGGATTTTGACTGGTATTGCACTGAATCTGTAGATCAAGTTGGTAAGAATGGATATCTTGACAATATTGAGTCATCCTATCCATGAACATGAAATATTTCTCCATTTATTTGTTTTCTTTGATTCATTCATCGGAGTTTTATAGATTTCTTCATTTGGACATTTGACATATTTTGTTAAAATTATACCTGAGCATTTCATTTTGGGGGCTCTAATGTAAACGGTATTATGTTTTTAATTTCAAATTCCACTTGTTCATTATTGGTATATAGGAAAGTGTTTCACTTTTATATATTAACTTTGTATTCTGTAATCTTGCTGTATTCACTTATTATTTCCAAGAGTTTGTCAGTTCCTTTGGATTTTCTACATAGACAATTGTGTCATCTCCAAAGAAGATAATTTTATTTCTTTCTTCCCAATCTGTATGCCTTTCATTTTCTTTTACTGTCTTACTGCATGGGCTAGAATTTCTAGTACAGTGTTGAAAAGGAGTGGTAGGAGGGGATGTCCTTATTTTGCAGCCAGTCTTAGTGGGAAAACATCATGTTTTTCCACCATTAAGTATGATGTTAACAATGGATTTTTTGTAGATATTTTTTAGCAAATTGAGGAAGTTCCTCTTTCATCTTTTTTTAAACTAAAGAAGGTCAGATGAAATCTTTTTTGGGTGGATCGTAAATGTAAAATAAAAAGGATTCATTTCTTGTTGTTTTGTGTCTCCAAAATTTATATGTTGAAGGCTTAATTCCCAGTATCTCACAATGTAACCTTATTTGGAAATAGGGTCATTGCTGATGTGATTTGTAAAGGTAAAGGTGAGGCCACACTGGAGTAGGGTGTGGGCTTCTACTCTAATATGACTGGTATCTTTATAAAAAGAATGTAATGTGAAGGGATAGATATGCACACCATGAAAATGCCAAATAAACATAAAAAATATCAGGGAGATGTATCTATAAGCCAAGAAATGCCAGCAAACTGCCAGAAGCTAGGTGAGAGGCATGGAACAAATTTTCTCTCACAGACTTCAGAAGGAACCAACCCTGCCCATATCTTGATCTTGGACTTCTAGTCTCTAGAACTATGAGACAATAAATTTCTGTTCTTTAAGCCATTCAGTTTGTGGTACTCTATTATGTCAGCTCTAGAAAACCAACATAATTTTTGTGATATTTTTATAAAGACTTCCTTTTAGATCTAGTATAATTACTAGTCAAGATTTCTGAGAAAGGTTGTCCCTTTAGATGTGGATGAGTGTTTGTGGTTCTGGTCTCTTAGCACCAGTGGTAAATCGCAAAGATTTGGGTCATCTTATCCTAATTGCAGGAGTGGAGGAGACAGTGTGAATGTATATTTAGGAACATTCAGACATGTCCAGATTCATCAGGAGAAAAATTACTACAGGAAAAACATTGCTGCTGTGATTGCTGGAGACTTTTAATCATTTTTTTTTCTTTCCTTATAATGGTACTGTATAGAACTTGCCTCTTGTGTGTCATTTACAGCATATCCATTTTCTTAGTGAAGTTAGTTAGACTAGAGGTAGTGAAGGAGTGTAAGCAGCAGAGGGAGAAAGATTTAAGTCACTTTCCCAACAAAGTTGGGATACTGAAGGTGGGGTTTAGATGGAATTATAGTTCTGTAATTGCCAGCCCAGTTTGTTTGAAAGGCACCCTTCAATATTTTTGCAAAAATTGTTTTGGAGCCCCCATCCAATAAATGTTTGCAAAATGTTGTGTACATATCAATGTGTGCATCACTCTGGGGAGAGAATGTGTTGTTCTCAATGGAGGTTCAAACTGTACTGGAAAAAATGATGTCGATAATAATTTGAAAACCACTGTCAGGTAGAATTGGCATTTTGAAATGACATTAAAGAAACTTTATTGTTTAATTTATTTTTATAATATTGGAATACTATGCATCAGTTAGTGCTTTATAGTTTAATTCTTTAAAAGCAGCCAGGTGGTCATTATTACTTCTGTTTTGCCAATGGCAAATGAAAGGCTGAGAGGCTAAATAATTTCCCCAAGGTCACAAAGCTCATAAAGACTGAGGACTCATATCAGGCACTGTCTTGCTTGTTTTTATCTTAAATTCCCTGCTTCTTTATTCAGTGGTAGTCTTCTCTTTATTGATTTATTTATTTTTAATTTTTATTTATTTATTTGAAAGAGAGCACACAAGCAGGAGGAGCAGCAGAAGGAGAAGGAGAAGCAGCTCCCCACTGAACAGAGGCTCAGTCCCAGGACCCTGGGATGATGACTTGAGTTGAAGGCAGATGCTTAATCCACTGAGCCACCCAGGCACCCCAGGTAGTCTCTTTAAAAGCTGAATTTCATTTCAGTTTCATTAAAGCCAGTTAATTGTAAGCATCAACTGTTATAAGATTGCATTGTTATATAGTACATGAATTATAGATAAATTCAAGATTCTTTCCAAATTCCAAGATTCTGGAGTACTGTGAGAAACCAGGTTTTTTTTTTGGCTATCAGTGCCTTATACAGAATGAGAGGAAATGTGAGACCTCCTGACTGGGCTCTCTGCCCTATTCCTCCCCCTTCCAGAACTTGTTTAAATTGTAGCCAAGCAACTTTGCTAAAACATGAATAAGATCATGTCAATCCCTTGCTTAAAATTTCCTACTGGATTTCATCTGAACCAGATCTAAGCAATTTGCCATATCCTACAAGCTTTAGAGGGGAAAAGGGGAAAAGTTAATTATTAATTAATAATTAACTATTAGTAATTAATTTTGGTTAAAGGTAGTAACTGGTGTTATCTTGTGCCAAACTGGATATTTGGTCATTCTTCCTTTAAGGTTCTACTTGATCTGTCCTCTGTTCATTTCTTTGACACAGTATACCTTAAACCTCCCTTCATTTCCTCTCTTTGGCCACACTGGCCTAGTTTCTGGGCCTTGAACACACATTTGCTCGTTTCTGCCCCTAGTTGTTTGCTGTCCTTCTGACTGAAATACTTCCCCCAGAGCTACACATGCCTCTTCCCCTCTAATTGTTCAAACCTCAGTTCAAATATTTCCTCCCTAAGAGTGGTCATTCTTGCCCAACAGAGTTAAAGTATCCCCTGCTCCTCACCAATTCTCTCCCATAGCAAACAATCTTATCTTTTCCTGGCATTTGGTGGATATTTATTTGTATTTTTTTTATCTGTTTAGTGTTTGAATCCCTCTACTATTAGATGAGCTCTTTGAGAGCAGGGACTTTATCTTGTTCACAGTGTGGCACATAGGAATTCTGAAAATGTACGTGTTGGTTGGCTGGCTACTATTAAAATGGTGGTTACTGGAATAACTTTCATGTCTGTAAGAATAGAGATACTTTTGTATAGAGCATAAACATCTGGCCCCTGCCCACCTCTCCATGCTCACTAGTCATCCCCAGCTCCTGCTAGCTGAACTTCTGTGCTCAGATCCTACTTATGGGACTTCTCTCCTTCTGCATTATTCTCTCTCCTTGTCCTGGACCTGCACTTCCACTGGAATTTCTTCACTTCTCTAGGACAAGTCCCCAGTGGTATCCTACGTCTCCAGTATTCCAATATTCATCACACTTTATAATCTTTATCTGGTTCATTGTTTTCTTTCCATTAGATTATCAGCTCCATCAGGAAAGGTGCCATGTCTCTCTTGTTGATTTCTGTATTCTGAAACCTAAGACACTACCCACCACAATTTTGTACTGCTTCATGAATGAATGAACCCACAAATGTGCAGATCTCTCAATATATTTGCTCTACTCTGGCACTCTCTTCGACTTTTATATCCTTGACTTTATCCTAAAAATATAACAGTTCCACACACCAGGCATCAGCACAGGATTTATCACCACCCCCTGATTCATTCTCAATTTCTAGATGTTAGGATATCCTGCTGTCCACAGCATCAGTGCTAAGCTAAAAATCTTCAGTCTCTTATTAGCTCTCAACATCTAATGAGTCACCACATGTGGTACTTGTTTAAAATTGTCTTGCTTTTTTCCAGTGCCTGGTGCCAGATATCTGCTCTCTTGTCCCTTTAACAGAAAGTCTCCTTATTGCCGTCATTATGGTCAAAATTGGTGAATACACCTGCTGTCAGATTTTAGTGGATCTCATGGTGTGCAATCAGCTGTTGTTTGAGCTCTCTAATTTCGGCATTAGAATATTGGGAGATCAGATTCTGGCTGCCACAGAGAATTCTTATGGCACGGAGACTGACATGTGGTGCTAAAAGCAAGCTACATGCCCCAACTACCTCTGAATTAGTGCGATGCTGAAATCAAGATCATGGACATAAATATACACTTAACCTCAGCTAGCTGTATCCCCAAATGATCATGAGAAATGGGCTTTAAATAGTGAAGATTTTTAGTTATCACTCTTACGTATTTGTATTAAGGATAAACCTTATAATTCTCTGAAGATGTTTATGTATACATAGACCATCTACCATCATTCCCAGGGAGAAGCAGTATATTAGGAGCTCTTGAGCAGGACTTTCTGAGATCAAATCTCAGCCTCCACTTCTTACATGACCTAGGGTAAGTGTCAGTTTCCTTGATTGCAAAATGCATATTATGTAGTAGTAAACAGTTTATAAGCTTATTTTGTAGGTGATATACCTAATAAAGAGCTTGACATGCACTATATGCTGTGTTATTATCACATTGTTATTACTACCCTATTCTGGTAACTACTCGGTCAATAGAAACAGAGAAATTAAAAATCCATCTGGTAGAATTTTTTTTGGCAGAACATATTAAATTTTACTACCAAAATCTCAGTTGCATTTTGCCTAGAACAAGTCATAAGGAAGAAATTATGAAAGAAATCTTTATGCTTTAAATATGTTCAAAATGTTATTATAATAAGTTGTCCTGCCATAATTTATCTTCCTGTATTATTTTTCTTACCTGTCACCCTTTCTTGGCACACTGCTTTAGCAGGACACAAGTAGGTATTGCCAATGTTTTTACATCTGCACAATAAACTAAAGGAGATTTCTGGATACTTTTTCTTTTTAAAAGTCTACAGAAGTAACACAAAGTAGTTTGACACATTTAAAGCATACAAAAGAGAAAGTAAAAATTATAGTCCAATGCCAACAACAATTTTTTTTAAAAACCCAAAACCTTTTCCATTCCAATCCAAATTCCCAGTAATCACAATTAATATAATTAACTAAATGGCTGTGTTATTTCTATTTCATGCTCTGGAGACTGGTGCATTTGTAATCCCTAAAGAACCACATTTTCTGGTATCCATGCCTTTGTGTAATTCCCTCCCACATTGATACTGAGCTTGGCCATGTGACTTGATTTGACCAAATGGAGAACAAAAGCTTGATAGGTACTTCCACAAGGAGGTTTGTCCTCTTGGAATGCTGTCTCTTGAAAACCATCTGCCATGTAAGAAGTCCAACTACTATGGGACCACCATCCTGTGTGGAGAGCCATGTTAAGACAGAGAGGCCATGTGAGGCACACTGAGGCACCAAATGTGAGTGAAGCCTTTTAGAACTTCCAACCTAGACTGGCCACCAGCTGTTGTAGCACATTTTTGGCCACCAGTCAATATCACAACTGTATTCCCAGCCCACAGAATCGTGAAAAATAATAAATTATGTTCTGTTAAACATATGTTCTGGAGTGGTTTGTTATGCAGTATTAGATGACTTGAATGAGTAGATATGCTATAATTTATTTCTTTAGGTCTTTTAAGTAACTATATAGATTAGAACTGACTTTTTGCTATTTTAAACAAAAGAAACAATCATTCTTTTATAGATGTGTATGTACACTCATGCTAGTATTTCTGTAGGGTAGACTTCCCTTGATAAGATTGCCAGATCACAGAGTACAGGGATTTAAAATATTGATACTGTTGCACTGTCCTCTCATAAAAGCTATATCAATTTACATTTTCACCAACATGAATCATATTGCCTGTTTCTTTACATTATTGTTAATATTTTGTTATCAAGCTTCTAAACATTTGCAACTATATTTCATTGTTATTTTACTAAGCATTTTCTTGTTACTGTCTAAATATGAATTTAACATCTACTTTTATCTCTTCAGGCATAATTTTTAATTGGATTGTTTGCTTTGCTCAATTTTGATTTGTAAGAACCATTTAGGAATTAAAGATATTAGCCCTTCATCTGGGGTAAGTGTTCAGAATATTTTCTTCTAATCTGTTGATTCGAACTACATATTTTGATTATGGTATCTTGCAGTTTATAAAGGCAATGAAATTGTATGTTGTCAGGTCTCACAAATTTTCCTTCATGTTTTCTACATTTCTTGGCAAGCTTTACAATTATCTTCCTTATAGTGAGATTATTATAAGTATTTACTGTCTTCTCTAACATAGAGAGCTAAAATAGATTTAAACTGATAGATTTATTTATCTGGAATTTGTTTTGGTGGGTGGTGTGAAATAATGATATAATATTTTTTACAAGTAGATAGCCAATTTTCTTAAAACTAGTTATTGAATAGTTTTCCCTCTCCCTGCTGATTAAAAATGCCATTAAGTTGATGGGAAGATGCCAGTACAGGAGGATTGTAGGCTCACCTCTTCCCACAATACACATAGGTAACACCTGTATCAGTGTAAATAACCCAGGAAACAACTAGAAGACTGACAGAACAGACTCTCCACAGCTAAATGTAGAGAAGAGGCCACATCAAAGAGAGAAGGAAGAGTAGAGATGTGGTCAAGAGCCAAACTGACCATGAGACTATCCATGGGAGGGAGAGTAGGTGGCTCACAGGGGGAAGAGGAACAGACCCCACACCAGCTATCCCAGACACAGGGAATCTGCACTGGGAAGATGAATTTCCATAGCTTTTGGTTTTGAAAACCAGAGGGGCTGAATTTCACAAGTTCTTACAATCAGTTGGGCTTAATATCTGGAACTTTAAAAATCAGCTGGCTTAACTCTGGGAGAGCCATAAGGCAAAAGGAAACTGAGTCCCTGCCCTCAAAGAGACAACATAACAAATAGCCCCACTGAGATACAGCTTAAAAACAGTAGTTTGAAATAGGGGGTATACAGGAGGGAGGTTTGTTTACTAATCTCAAGCAGATACCAGAAAGGCAGAGATCTTTGGAAGACTACTCCAAAAACAAAGAGTTGATGGGCCAACACTCCACCTACCTTGATAATACTGTGCCCTGCCTCAGGGCTTTTCTGTAGACTTAACCCTTCCGTCCTTGACTGGACAGGAATTTTCCTAGTTAGGTGCAGGCCTCCTCCCACAGTACACTGGCAAGGCCCTTACTGACTCCATGTGACTTACCTCCATATTTTCCTGCAGACCATCCCCCTCCAACAAGCCCTTGCCAGGAGTACATCCAAAATAGTGCCACAAGCATGCCAGTGTTCAAGCAAACCCAATAGGAAACATCACCACCTCAGAGTGATTCCTGCCCTAGTGAGAATGGACATTAACCACATACCAGTTTGACTGCAATCCCAGCAGTGGGCTTGGGTCAAATATCTGGTCTGACTATGGGCCCTACCCACCAATGAAAGCTTTTCAAGGCACAACACAGGGAAAGCACCCTGTAGTTTGGTGCTACTGCATCTCTGACAGGTACCTGTCTGATTCATTTCAAGCTCAGGTGGTCCCAGACTGGCCCACTAACAACAGAGGGACCAAACCCTGCCCACAACAGGCTGAGAGAGCCATTATGGATGACTGGACTAAAGGCAAATGTGATCAGCCACAACACTAGGGTGCTCAACACACATAGGAGACACCCCTGAAGTACCAGATTCTGGCAAATAGGGAACACTGAACTGTAGGGCACTATAGAACCTATTCTTCATGAGGCCACTTGTTCAAGAACAGACGTAGCTGATTTTTCTAACACACAGAAATAGACAGACAAAATGGAGACAGAGGAATATGTCTCAAATGAAGGAATAGGACAATATCACAAAAAGAGAGCTAATGAGATAGAGATAAGTAATGTGCCTAATAGAAAATTTAAAGAAATGGTCATAAAGATACTCACTGGGCATGAGAAAAGAATGAAAGTCCATAGTAATTCCCTCAATAAAGAGATAGAAAACATAAAAAAGAATCGATCAGGTATGATGAACTCAATCATTGAAATTAAAAATACACTAGAAGGAATAATAATAGATTAGAGAAAGCAGAGGAACAGATCAGTGACCTGGATGACAGAGTAATGGAAAACAAACAAGCTAAAAAGGAGAGAGAGAAAAAAATAATTTAAAAAAATAGAATAAGGGAACTCAGTGACACCATCAAGTGTAATAACATTTGCATTATAGGGATCCCAGAAGGAGAAGAGAGAGGGAAGTGTAGAAAATTCATTTGAGGAAACAGTATCTGAAAACTTCTCAAATCTGATGAAGGAAATAGAAATCCAGATTCAGGATGCACTGAAAGCCCCCAACAAAATCAATCCAAGGTGGTCCACACTGACACATAGTAACTAAAATGGCAAAAAGTAGTAATAAAGAAAGAATTTTTAAAGCAGCAAGAGAAAAGAAAACAGTTACATACAAGGGAAACCACATCAGGCTATCAACTGATTTTTTTCAGCAGAAATTTTACAGGCCCCCAGAAAGTGCCATGCTGAAAGAAAAAAAGAAAAAAGAAAAAAGAAAAAAACAAAACAAAACAAAAAACCCCACAAAACTCTGCAACCAAGTGTACTGAATCCTGAAAGATTATCCATCAAAATGGAGAGATAAAAAGTTTCCCAAACAAAAGTTAAAGGAATTCGTGTCCACTAAACCAATCTTTTAAGGAATGTTAAAGGGCACTCTGAGTGGAAAGTAAGGACCACAAGCAGAAGTAAGAAAAGTAGGTAACACAAAAGCAGTAAAATTAAGTGTACATATAAAAATCAGTCAAGGTATTCACAAAATAAAAGGATGTAAAGATGACACCATGCACTTAAAACTTGGGGGGAGGGGGGAAGGGGGAGGAGTAAAAATGTAGTGCTTTTAGTGTCTTTTAAGAGACAATCAACTTAATATAGACTGCTATATACATAAGATGTTATATATAAACTTAGTGGTAACCACAAATCAAAAACTGGTATCATATATGCAAAAAATAAAGAGAAAGGGATCAAGTATATTACTATAGAAAGGCAGCAAACTCTGAAAGAAGACAATAAGGGAAGAAAGGAACAGAGAAGAACTACAAAAACAACCATAAAACAAATAACAAAATGGCAATAAGTACAGAATTGTCAATAATTACTTTTAATAGGAATGGACTAAATTGCTCAATCAAAACATAGGGTATGGCATGGATTAAAACAAACAAACAAACAAACAAACAACCCCAGAAGACCAAACTATATGCTGCCTACAAGAGACTCATTTTAGACTTAAAGACAGATGCAGATTGAAAATGAAGGGATGGGAAAGCATTTATCATGCAAATAGAAGTGAAAAGAAAGCCAGGGTAGCAATACTTCTATGGGACAAAGTGGACTTTAAACAAAGACCATAACAAAAGATAAAAGAAGGACACTATATAATCATAGAAGGGACAATTGAACAAGACATAACAACTATATAAAGCAGTTAATAACAAGCATAAAGGAAGTAATTGATAAAAATATGATAATAGTAGAGGACTTAAACACTCGACTTATATCAATGGATAGATCATCTAAACAGAACATGAACAAGGAAATAATGGCTTTGAATGATACATTGGACTAGATGGAGTCAATAGATATATTCAGAACATTCTATCCTAAAACAGCAGCATACACATTCTTCTTAAGCGCACATGAAACATTCTAAAATATATTACATATTAGGCCATAAAATAAGTCTCAACAATTTTAAAAATTTGAAGTCACATCATGCATCTTTTCCAACAACAATGCTAGAGAAAGCACAAGAAAATATCTGGGAAGAACACAAATTATGTAGAGGTTAAATAACATGCTATAACATAATGAATGGGTCAACAATAAATCAAAGAGGAAATAAATCCATGGAGACAAATGAAAATGAAAAACAACTTCCAAAATCTTTGGGATGCAACAAAAGTTGTACTAGAAGGAAAGTTTATAGCAATACAGGCTTGCTAAAGAAGTAAAAAAAATAAAAAAAAAACCCACAAAAAACCCAAACCCTAATCTTCCATGTAAAGGAGTTAAAAAAGAAAAATAAAACTAAAACCAGGAGAAGGAAGGAAATAATAAAGATCAGAGCAGAAATAAATGAAATTGAAACTAAAAAACCCCAATAGAACAGATCAATGAAACCAGGAAACGGTTCTTTTTTTTTTTTTAATTTCTAGTATAGTTAAAATACAGTATTGTATTAGTTTCAGGTGTACAATATAGTGATTCAACAATTCTATACATAACTCAGTGTTCGTTGTGACAAGTATACTCAATCTCCTTCACCTGTTTCAACTCTCCACAACACCACCATCCTTCTGGTAAACATCAGTTTGTTCTCTAAAAGCCTGGTTTTTTTGGGGTGTGTGTGTGTGTGTGTGTGTGTGTGTGCTTTCTTTGCTCATTTGTTTTGTATATTAAATCCCATATCAGTGAAATCATATGATATTTCTTTTTCTCTAACTTATTTCCTCAGCATTATATTGTTGAGATCCATCTATCCATGTTGTCGAAAAGATCAACAAAATTGATAAACTTTTAGCCAGAGTGATTAAAAAAAAAGAAAGGACTCAAAAAGGACCAGGTAAAGGTACTACTTAAAAAAGAGAACTACAGGCCATTATATCTGATGATTACAGATGCAAAAATGCTCAACAAAATATTAACAAACCAAATGCAACACTATACTTTAAAAAATCACCCACCAGGATCAAGTGAGATTTATTCCTGGGATGTAAGGATGGTTCAGTAGTCACAAATCAATCAACAAGGTAAATTATCTCAACAAGAGAAAAATAAAAACCATATGATCATTTCAATAGATGCAGAACAAGCATTTAACAAAGTACAAGATCCATCATGATAAAAACTCTCAACAGTAGGTTTAGAGGGATTGTACCTCAGCATAATAAAAGCCATATATGAAAAATCCATGGCAAGCATCATACTCACTGGGGAAAAACCGAACTTGTCCCCTTAAATCAAGAACAAGACAAGGATGTCCACTCTCACCATTTTATTCAACATAGTACATAGTCCTAGCTGTAGCAATCAGAAAACAAAAAAAAATAAAAGACATCCAAATAAGTAAGGAAGAAGTAAAACTTTCACTATTTGTAGATGACATGTTACTATATAGAGAAAACCCTAAATATTCCACCAACAAACTACTAGAAATGAATTCAGTACATTTGCAGGATACAAAATCAAAATACAGAAATCCATTACATTTCTATACACTAATAATGAAGTAGCAGAAAGACATTAAGAAAACAGTCCCATTTATAATAATAAATACTAAAATAATAAAAAATAACAAATACCTAGGGATGAATGAATGAATAAATAATAAAATACCTAGGATACTTAGTCAAGTAGGCAAAAGACTTGTACTTTGAAAGCTACATTGATGAAAGAAATTGAAGATGACACAAACTGAAAGATATTTCATGCTCATGGATTGTGAGAACAAATATTGTTAAAATGTCATTGCTACCTAAAGCAACTTATAGATTTAATACAATTCCTATCATAATACCAACAGCATTTTTTTATAGAACGAGGTAAAACAATACCAAGATTGGTATGGAACCACAAAAGATCATGAATAGCCAAAGCAGTCTTGAAAAAGAAAAACAAAACTAGAGTTATCATAATCCAGATTTCAAAAAACAACAGCAACAAAAAAACGAACAATCCAGATTCCAAGTTATGTTATGAAGGTGTAGTAATCAAAACAGTATGGTACTGTCACAGAAATAGACGCATGGAGGGGTGGCTGGGTGACCTAGTTTGTTAAGTTTCTGACTCTTGATTTTGGCTCAGGTCATGATCTCAAGAGTCGTAAGGCTGAGCCCTGTGTTAAGTTCTGCACTGAGGTCAGAAGCTACTTAAGATTCTCATTCTCTCCCTCCCTCCGTCCTCACCGACTCATACTCTGTTCTCTGTCTCTCTCTCTCGAAATAAAAAAATAAATAAAATATTAAACACAAAATTGACATATGGATCAACATACCAGAATATGGAGCCCAGAAATGAACTCATGATTATATGGTCAGTTTAACTCTTTTTTTTTTTAAGATTTTATTTATTCATTTATTTGTCAGAGAGAGGGAGAGAGCACAAGCAGGCAGAGTGGCAGGCAGAGGCAGAGGGAGAATCAGGCTCCCTGCTGAGCAAGGAGCCCGATACGGGACTTGACTCCAGGACCCTGGAATCATGACCCCAGCCGAAGGCAGACGCTTAACCGAGTGAGCCACCCAGGTGTCCCCAATTGATTTTTGATAAAGGAAGCATGAATATGCAATGGGAAAAAGAGTCTCTTCAACAAATGGTGTTAGGAAGAGTGGACAGCAACATACAAAAGAATGAAATAGGACTACTTTCTTTCACCATACACACAAACTCAAAATGGGTGAAAGACCTAAATGTGAGTCCTGAAACCATAAAAATCCTGGAAGAAAGCATGGGCAGCAATTTCTCTGACATTGGCCAGAGCAATATTTTTCTAGATATGTCTCCTGAGGCAAGGGAAACAAAAGTTAAATAAACTATTAGGTTTATATCAAAATAAAAAGCTAATGCACAGCAAAGGAAACAGTCCACAAAAACAAAACTAAAAGATAAACTGCTGAATGGGAGAAGATATTTGCAAATGACATATCTGATAAAGAATTAGTATCCAAAATATATGAAGTTACATAATTCAACACCAAAATCCCAAAATCCAATTAAAAATGGGCAGTAGACATGAACAGATATTTCTTTAAAGAAGACATACAGATAGCCAAAGATATATGGAAAGATGCTCATCATCACTAATCATCAGGCAAATGCAAATCAAAAGCATAATGAGATACCCCTTCACCCCTGTCAGAATGGCTAAACTCAAAAACGTAAGAAACAACAAGTGTTGGTGAGGATGTGGAGAAAAAGAGACCCTTGTGCACTGTTGGTGGGAATGCAAACTGGTGCAGCCACTTTAAAAAACAGTATGGAAGTTCCTCAAAGAATTAAAAATAGAGTTGCCATATGATCCAGTAGTCCTACTACTGGGTATTTACAAAAAGAATATGAAAACACTAATTTGAAAAGATATATGCATTACAGCATTATTTACAATAGCCCAAATATAAAAGCAACCCATATCTCCAAGGATGGATGAGCAGATGAAGAAGAAGAGGTATATATGCATTTAGTATATATAATATATACCATATAACATATATCTATAATAGAATATTATTTAATCATCAAACAGAATGAAATCTTGCCATGTGCAACAACATGGATGGATCTCGAGGGTATAATGTTAAGTGAACTAAGTCAGTCAAAGACAACTACTATATCCACATGATTTCACTCATATGTGGAATTTAAGTTACAAAACAAATGAACAAAGAAGAAAAGAGACAAACCAAAAAATGGCTCTTAACTATAGAGAACAAACTGCTGTTAGCCATCAGTGATGAGAGATGGGGAGCTTGGGAGAAATAGGTGAAGAAGACTAAGAGGCCACTTATCACAATGAACACTAAGAAATGTATAGAATTGTTGAATCACTATATTGTACAAAACTGTATGTTAGGTATACTGGCATTAAAATTTTAAAAATGTGAAGAAAAATGTAAAAAAATAAAAATGACATTTCTTGAATGTAACCTGGGTTTGTTTCTGGACACTATTTTTTCCCTTTCTTTTTCTTTTTTTTCCTATTTACAGTAGCAAGGTTCTTAAAATCATCGTGAGTTTTTCTTAACAGCATAGTGAAGTTAACAAACTATTCAGCCCACTCCAAAATTTGAAATGAGGAATTCTATTTGTTAAAGAGTCAGTTTGTATATACCTATCTAACTTACTAGTACACACTTAGAATTTTGTAAAAAGGACATTATATTTCATTTAGAACCATAAGAAGATGCTGTAAAACAGCAATTAATATCTGAAGTCAATAGTAAATAGAAAAATTAACCTGAGAAAGAATCTTTGTGACGCCACATAAGATTGTCTTAAATTTTATATGATGATCCCAATTCCTTGTCTGCCTTCTTTCCCATACCTCCAGCAATTCAAAAAAGGTAATAAGTACCACATAGAACAGGAAGGAAAAAAAAATCTGTTGAGAAGATTAAAGCTGGTTGGGCAGGAAGGATACCAAGAATTTGTTAGCCAAATTCCGAATAACTGTCCAGAATAATTATAAAATAATGGCATCTGAGAGAGAGTGGAGGCCTCTTCTGTATTTTCCAGGAGTGACAGAAGATTGTTGCCTTTCCCATTCACAGTTAGCGGTGTTCAGAGTTAAACAAATACAATCCATTCGTCTCTCATGTAAAGGAAATGCTCAGACTCTTACCAGGTTTTAGGCAGCGCCACCCATTGTACAGTCAGCTTGAATTTTTCAGTTCTGATGGTTTTACTAGGTTCATGTAACTATATTACTTGAGTTTTTTTGACTCTCTTTGATAAAATGGTGTGCTAAAATCAAGTTTCCTAGTGTGACAGTAAAGTGGTAAACAAGTGTCCCTACACAGATGTTGATCTTGGGCAACCTGTAAAAATGGTGAGTGGTCTGAAGCCTGGATTTGCAGTGGCTCCGCTAATTCTACCCTTGAATTTGTGGGCATATTTTTAAGAGTTGTTGACCAAAAAATACATCTTTTGTCTTAAAATTATTCAAAACTAAATGGACTTGAGTATTAACATTTTAAAAACTTGACATTAACTGGGACTCTCCTCTCCCTTTATAATTGATTTTGGCATTTTCTCTTTATTGTTTAAAAAAATCTATTTTCTCCTTAGTACGAAAATGCAGTTTGAAAACTACAAACATGAGAAAAAAAAAGAAAAACAACCAAATGATTCATAGTCCTGCTATAAAAAGTGAAGTGCTCTTAAGTAATTTACTCTAGGATCTTGGAGTTACATACTTTTTAAAAAAAAAATGTTTGTGTCCTCACTAGGAATAAATCGTAACATGTTTTCCATTTTTCCCCCACAGGTCTTTCTTCGTGAAATGCAAACACAAAAAATACCACACCACATCTGCCGCCTCTGTTCCCCACCCTCAGTGATAGGCACGTTTGCATTTTTTCTGTGACTTAGGGCCCAGTTCAAATGGCATCTTCATTTCATTGATTATTCAGATAATTACTTCTATAAATAAACCTAGCCTTCCCAACTCTTCATCTTTTTAAAATGCCATTTGTAAATTTGAATTTTGTGTTTTACTTACCTATCTTCCCTACTTGAGAATAAGGTATTAGTCAAGATTCATCTCCTTGTAAAGGATAAAGTCATAGCTTAAGCAAAACAAGATAATTTCTTTTTAATAAGATAGATTCTCAGAACACTGAGATATCTGACAGGCTTCAGGCAAGGCTGGATCCAGAGGCTCAGTCTTTTTCTCTTCTCAGTACTGCTCATCTCAATTTGGCCTCATCCTTCTTACAGACATTTTTATTTAAACATTTACTGAACAATTCATTTTGAAAGGTACTTCTTTCTTGACAAATATGGCATAAAAGTCCCAAATAAGACTCTTATCTTAGATAATTATTCCATCCTGAACCCATTACGCTAGCCAGAAGAAAGGAACATGTTGATTGACAGGCCTGGGCCATGTGCACCATCTTGTGGCTGAGTACACACAACAGAAGAAATCAGAAAGGGATGCAAGGAATCCAGAGATACATGCTAGTGATGGTATCCTTATTTGATTTACTTTTGGTCACTTCATGCTCTTAGATGGTGCCTGGGATGTATTTGGTAAGTATTCAATAAATATTTGTTGAATGAAATGACCATATCATTAATTACTTTCTACCGAGTAGCAGATGAAGAGGGGGGCATTAATGTTGCGCTCTTTGAGATCTATTAACATGATTAAGAAGACTAACTTTGATATTTAGAATTGTTCCCTAGAAGAGTTTCATTAAACTTATTTTACATTAAGGCAAAAAAAAAAAAAAACAAAACTAAGGGGAGTACACACCTGTCTATAGCAAAAAGTAGGGAGAGAAAGGGGTACTTACCTGGGACTTTAAAAAAAAAACGGATAGCTTCTATTTGCCCTTCCTGATTCCCCATTCACCTGTTCTTTTTCTGGGGAGGCTGATCTGTAGGATGGCATCACCAGCTTCCCTTGCCCTTTGGTTTTTAGTGGGGCTTAGCCGATGGGAGGCATCTGCAGAAAATCAGAGGGCAGGAAGTGAGAAGGGTTGGGTGTTTGTTCCTCTAACTTCTGCATTGCCAGGTCATTGTGGGTTGGCTACAGGTCTCTTCAAAAAGCCGTAGTTCATTTCATATAGCTACCTCCCTAGATTTTGATAATGACTTCTTCTTTTTGCCGCTTCAGACTGAGGGGTGGTAATGGCTACCAACACCGCACCAGGTTGATTTTTCTAAAACCCTTTCACACTTTTATAAATAGTCTACTTACTGAACTCACCTTAAAGTAGCCAATTAGAATATGCTCTATGTTTCCTGTTGGGTCATTAATAGATGCCTAACCAAAATGGAATACAAACAAACAAACAAACAAACAACAAACAAAACCTACAATCCAGTAACGTTCAAATTTTTACTTTGTGGGGTAGAGTGGGGAAGAAGACAGATCTGTTCTTAACAACCCTCAGTCTTCACTTTTTGCAGCACTTGTCCCATTAAAAGTGTCCTTGATGGTCATTCTCATGAAATTTTATTGTTATGAATACCTTTTGTTTTTCTTTTTGAGGAGTAACACTATTCCAGGCCCAATAGCCAGCTGGTATTCATGAATTTTAATCTTCTGAAAGCTAGAGTTTTTACTTCTAGAGACAAGTCTGGCATAAATCCTTTGGCCCTCTACTTAGACACAGGTTTTTAACTAATGATTTAAGGAAAAGAGCAGGCAGAAAAAAATTATTTCATTAATCATCACTGCGTCAAAACCAAAGGATGTAGCTGGACAATTCCACTTGTGTATGGCTCAAGTGACAAAGCATGCTCAGAGTTTGAAAAAAGCAGTGCTTCTCTCATCCCAATTAAAGCAAAATTAATATTAAGATATTTCAAATGGATTTCTGCAAGCATTGTTATCAGCTAAGGAGCTTCATCATGTTCTTTGGTTTTAAAGTGAATTACTTTTGCAGTGAAGGTAAAATGTATTATTCTCCTTTCACTGTGACATTTACTCCCAGCCTGTTTATACCAATGCAGCTGCTGTGTAAGTCAGTGCTTTCTCTTTTTCTTTCTTTTCTCTTTCTCTTTTCATTTTAAAGGCATATATGCGAATCATCTGACCCAGGTTGTACACGAGCTATACAGCATATGGTTGGGGTAAAGAACATCGTATCTTTTGTTCAACAGTTTTTGTATTTCTTTCCAGTCTTTTGCTTCCCTGGTCCTCAAATAAGGCTAATTACAAAGAAAAAAAAAAAAGGTGGGACTGGTGGAGAGGGAGCCTTTAAAACCATTCCTTTTGCAGCATGGAACAAAAGAGAGTACCAAGGGCATGGCTAGGCCTCAACAAAAAAGAAAAGAGAAAAATCACCTAATGAGGATGTCGAGATAAGTGCTTGTGAAGAAAACTGGCAAAAAAAGAGCTTTTAGTCTAAAATCCATAAATAAGTGTGCATCAGATGGGTACTAGAACATTTTTAACAAGATAGGCCATGAAAACTATATCCCTCTATGCAAGAGCCTCAAAAATAATCTCCTTTCTTTACAAGATATTTTTCTTTCAAAAATTAATTTAAAAAGAAATACTTGAGAATTAACATGTTTTATTCATGTCTCTGAATCCACTATAGAGTGGATACTATATAAAGAGTTGTTTTTGAGACATAATTACCAATGCTGCTGGCTTCTTAGGGGTCAAAGGGTTTGCGTGAGTATATGAAGAAGTTGTTCATGGAGAAGGGCTGAGTACAGGAGATTTTGACCTTGGAGCCTTTTGCTGCATTTTTATTTTTAAAATAGGAGAATAGCAGATCTAGTTGAAGTCTGTTAATTCTATGTAGTTCTTCTTCCTGTCTATCCTGATAAAGCCTGAGGCTTACCCTTGGCGCTAAAGCAATAGAGGTCAGGAGTTTAAGACTAAATTAATTACAAAAATACCAAAGAGTCATAGATTTTTAGAGTTAGAAGGACCTTAAATTACCTACCTTTATAAAATGTAAGGGTGGCAAAACAGAAGTCCAAGGTGAAAGAACTCTTACGGCCTTAAGAAGAATTTAATTTTGCTGTGTATTAACCTGAATGTACCTACCTGTAGTTTATGTAAAGAAGAATATAGGACTGTGTGTCATGGTAATATTGGTAAGGTAAGGTAAGGTAAGGTAAATACACACATTGTATACATGCGGAAGTGTACTTCTTTTTTTTTTCTCACTAATCATCTCTCACTTTAATGTGATGAAAAAATTATAATCAGTTTTGTTTTATCTTTTCCAGTTTTCATGATTTTAATACAGAAATATATTTATCTTTTATTTTGTATCCTATTATAAATAAAGACTTTATATTCTTCCATGGGGTTTATTAACTTCAAAGTCTTAAACTCTTTTCCTGCTGTTGAACATGAGAGACTGTCTTTATTTTCTCAATATTATAACTATTGTTCCTCCGTTACTCAGGACCCAACAATGGCTCCACATTGCACTCAGGAAAAACCCAACATGAGTCCTGCTTATTCTCTCACGGTAAATGCTGATCTTTATCGCATTTTCTTTTTCTATAGCACCAATAACATTCTCATATATTATAAAATATCCTTACTGCACTCACATTTATTATCTGATCATCCTGGTAGACATACATAGACCTTCACCTTTTTCACTCCCTAGTGTTCCCAAGGCACCTACAACAGTCTCATACATACGCCACAGTAGGCTTCCCATAAACGTTTGCTAAACAGCATTGGGTTCTAGACAAGAAAAGCTCTAAACCCTTTTCTTTGTTGTATTGTTTTTTCAGGGTAAATCCTTTGAAACTCTGAAGAGCCCAGCATAAGAGGCAGCTTGGTCATAGAGTATGAAAATTTTCATGATTTTTTCATGAAAGTTGCCAGATTATCCTATAAAATAAGCACCTTTGCTTCTTTTTTTTAAAAAGATTATTTATTTATTTATTTCTCAGAGAGAGAGAGAGAGCGAGCACAGGCAGACAGAGTGGCAGGCAGAGGCGGAGGGAGAAGCAGGCTCCCTGCCAAGCAAGGAACCCGATGTGGGACTCGATCCCAGGACTCTGGGATCATGACCTGGGCCAAAGGCAGCCGCTTAACCAGCTGAGCCACCCAGGTGTCCCAGGCACCTTTGTTTTTATTACAACCAGAAATAGGTCAACGTACATATTTTTCCACATCTAACTAGCTTTAGATTAAAATTCAATGTTTTCACTACTACACTGGGAGCAAAAATAGAGCTAAATCTTTGTTCTAATATGATTTTTTCCAATAAATATTTAATATCTTTATATTTAATTAGTTGATATATATCTTCAATATATGTGCTCTTGTATATTATCTAAGTTTAATATTTGATTACTTATATTTTTCCATGTAAAATATCTGCTCATTCCTGGGTCGCATTATATTTTGGCATTTTGGTGAGATTCCTAGTTGTGCATACCAATTCTATGTTATATTCACTAAACTATTTTGTTGGCCTAATATTTTCTTATGTCATGATAGCAATGCAGATTTTCATTTATGAAAATATTGAAAATATTACATATTTTTACTGCTTACATTTTCTACTGTTTCAATTATATGGAAAATAACAATTTCTTTTTTTTTATTTAAGCTCTTTTTATTTAAACATATAATGTAACCCCACCCCCCTCTCCCAAACCCTCTCCCCCCCACCCCCCTCAGTTTGTTTTATGACATTAAGAGTCTCTTTTGGTTTGTCTCCCTGCCAATCGCATCTTGTTTCATTTTTTTCTTTTCCTACCACCTTAACCCCCACCCCCGTTGCATCTCCACTTCCTCATATCAGAGAGATCATGTG
>ML102360.1:0-15102 GCA_003697995.1 Taxidea taxus jeffersonii | reverse complement strand
GGGGTGGGAGTTAAGGTGGTAGGAAAAGAAAAAATGAAACAAGATGGGATCGGGAGGGAGACAAACCAAAAGAGACTCTTAATGTCATAAAACAAACTGAGGGGGAGGGGAGAGGGGTTGGGAGAGGGTGGTGGGGTTACATTATATGTTTAAATAAAGCTTAAATAAAAAGAAAAAAAAGAATCTGCTGTTCTCCTTGTTAAGTGAACTTGGTCTTGGCTGGATTTATTGTTGATCTTCTGGGGGAGGGGCCTGTTGTAGTGATTCTGAAGTGTCTCTGCCCCAGGCAGAATTGCACCGCCCTTACCAGGGGCCGGGCTAAGTAATCCTCTCAGGTTCGCTTTTGGGAGCTTTTGTTCCCTGAACGCTTTCCGTAGAGTTCCGGAGGGCGGGAATGTAAATGGCAGCTTCCCAATCTCCAGTTCAGAGGAGCCAAGAGCTAGGAGCCCCAGTCTTCAGTGTGCCTTCAGAGATAAGTGTTTAATCACTCCCATCTCCCCAGCCTCCGGCTGCGCTTGGAGAAAATCGTGCATAATCAGTCCCGTCTCACTGGCTTCTGGGAGCGCTCCGAGCTCACCCAGCCTGTGACCAAGCGTCTCTGTCTCTGGCAGAGTCCCACCTGGAGTCTCCGAACCCCGTAGATCCCTGAGCTCTCCCGGGTCGGAGTCTCCCCGGATCTTGTGGGGACCCCTCGCACAGAGCACCGGCCTGTGTCACAGAACACGGCTCTAGGAAACCTCGGCTCTGTCTCCGCAGCCAGCTTCCCTGCTCTAATATCTGTGAGCTCTGCGAGACTCAGACACCCCCGATCTTTCTGTGACCTGTGGGACCTGAGTCCACGCTGTCCCCGCGAGGTCTTCACCCCAGTTTAGCCTCTGGAGTGATGTCCCTCCCTGGAGCAGACTTTTAAAAGTCCTGATTTTGTGCTCTGTTGTTCCGCCACTTGCCGGGAGCCGGCCCCTACCCCTGGGGCTATCTTCCCGTCGCATTGGATTCACTTCCCCGCTCCTTCCTTTTAGAAAGTGGTTGATTTTCTGTTTCTAGAATTGTTGTTTTTCTTCTCTTCGATCTCCTGTTGGATTCATAGGTGTTCGGAATGGTTTGATAGGCTATCTAGCTGATCTCCTGCTGCCTGATGTCGTCTCAGCCTGCTACTTCTGCACCATCTTGACTCCTCCCTGAAATTAACAATTTCTTATAGCTAGGATGCATTGATATTTAAACTTATTTTTAGATCTTTGTTTCATAAAAAGTGGCCTGCAGACTATCAGCAATCTATGGAATAGGAATTTACATTTTCATAAGATCCTTAGATGAGCATGCACATTAAAGATTGAGAAGCATTGTTTTAGGTAGCCTCTCTCATCTCCTGAAATTTAGAGAGTAGTTTGCTGTATCAGAAACAGCGATGGGTCAGATATACAGCTATTACCTGCTTTAGGTTTTTCCTCTAGACAATGCAGCTATCTTTTCTAGATTGTTGGGCAAACTAGGATTTTCTAGAATTATTTAGAGTAAGCATCTAGAATAATCTAGAATTTTCTAGATTGGTCAATTAAGCACCCTGGCTTTGAGGTCAGACAGACTTGGGTTCAAACGATGCTCTATTATTTATTTACTGTATTGGCCAAATCACTTAATTGTTCTATGCTCACTTGTCTCATTTGTAAAAGACGGAAAAAATAGTACCCACCTGAGAGGTTAATCATGAGAATCAAATGAGAAGATATTTGTAAAATGATTATACACTGTCTGGTGTATGGTAAGCATCAATAAATGGTAGCCATATTATAATTATGATCTCATTGCAATCCTGAATACATATACTGCCCTAAACAGTGGCTCTCAATCTTCTTAAACTCAATGTTGCAAAGATTTTGTGAGTCTCCTGATATTCAGAGATTTAAACAAATCCCTATCTAGAATTAAAAAAAATACGGAAATATTTATAACAGAACAGCTATGGAAGTTCAGGGATGGCTATACAAAGAAACATTAAAAAGTATTCATGTGTTTACTTAAAATTAGAATCCATACAAATGGGAGAGCTCAAACGGTAACTGTCTAAAACTGCAGTTCAAATATTGGAACCAGGACTGTAATTATGAACACAATTTTTTAAAATGGTTAATTTTTTGTCAAATTGTGAACAGGAGAAAGGACAATCTTCCATGGATTTATATGGTACATACATTTCTAGAAAAGTCAGTGAGCCTAAAAATGGTACAAAATATAATTTATGTTAATACATAAAATAGAGTTATGTCCTGGGGTCAGATAATGAAGATAGCTTATCTTCATGAAGATCTGGTATGATGCTAGCCTGTGCCCACTGCTGGACAATTCTTCATTACATGGGACTTTTCTGCATATCACTAAGTTCCAGTAACACCTTCCAATAATTGGGACAATCAAACATGCCCCCACAAATTTCTAAAAGACCCTCAAGGAACACTATTGCTCCTGTTGGGACACATCACCTCATTAAATTCAGTGTTCTCTTCTAAATATGGTATCTTTTTGTCTTTCATCATTGTAGCTGACAATTAACATAACCTGTGTACTATGATATAAGAGGGAACATCCAAGAAATAATTACCACACTTGTAATTTTAGATAAAAATGGAACTATGACATGATATAGTTATACACAAACCTAGAAGTAAATGCCTTTCAGACCGAGTGACCAACGGTGGAGGGATTAAAACTTTCTTCCTCTCCTTGATTCTGGGGATACTTTCAGGTACAATTTAGGACATTTTAAGTGATACTGTGACACTACGAATTGTATCTGATGTTCAGGGAACAGACTTCAGCTTTTCAATGCCCCCGAGGTATGTGATCTTACATTAATATGCACTTTGTTGAATCTGATTCCTTAATTAGGACCCAGACTTCCTGTGATAGTTGGAAACTTCTGGGTTTTCTCCCTGGCAAAAACTTCATGATCCACACAATTTAATGATGAAAAGTTCAAGACTGCAAAAGTTATTAATGCATTTTTTATGGTTACTGTTAACATATAATTAAACACCATGACAGATGTTCATCAAGCAAGTTTCCAACATAGATTGTTTGCTTATTATTTATTTATTTATTCATCCTTTAAGATTATAGTAGAAAATTCAAGAAGGAAAAGTTTGAGGAAACAATTGAATGATCTAATAAAAGTGGTAAAATAAAGTTACTCTAAAAAGTCAACCAAATAAACAAACAAACAAAAAATAGCTCCGTTATTTATTGTATTAACATCTGTTTTGCACATATCTGTCTTTTTCTAATTTTGGTGTGAATGCATTTATGGGTTATGTTCAGAGGGTTTAATGCATCTTGATAAAATTTCCCAGTGGGCCCTTTTGTGACAGAAAATGTGGGCTTACATGTCCTCTTGGACAACCTTGTTTTTTCAGAACTTGGATCTCACTCAAATATTCATGCAGTGATTGTTCATGGTAGCTCAACTTTACAAGGAAGTGTGGCAGAATGGTCAGCTTTCTGACCATTTTATGGTCTAATTTTATGATTTAATGGCATAGAATTGTTGCAAGAAAGGGATTTCTAATCATAGACACTATTCCTCAGCATTCCTGCATTGGGTGTGGTCACATGACTGAGAACTGGCCACTGAAATGTGGATGGAAGTGAGGTATATACCCTTGCTTGCCCTGACCCATTAAGTCCATGGAGCATTGTCCATGCTCTTAAGCCTCATCCACTAATTCAGTACTCTTATGGGAGCCATGCATAAAAGACATAGGACTCCACCACTCAGGTTCCTGAATCACTAGCTGGAACAGATAGTCCCCTCATTCTTCCCACATATTGGAATTTACAGGAGCCAGAAATAAAAATTCGTACTTTTAAACCAAAGGAATCTGGAGTTTTATTTGTTACAGGATCTAGTATTACCTTAAGAAGTTCACTACTGTGCATACAAATCCTCGAAGAATATCTGGCACATAGTAGGCCTTCAATAAACCAATGAAAGCATGCTGCCTATAGAAGGGCAAAGAAAAATGCCATATAAGCACAGTTCCTTGGTCTTCTAGGGAAGACCTTGGTCAAACAGACCAAGTCAGAAATTATCTTAAAGGAAGAGTGAGAAAGAATGTGGAGCAGATAATGCCACCAGCTTGTGTAATCCCAAGGGGTCAGTACTTCCTTATGTGACTTTAGAGATCAGGAGAGAATCTGATAGGAATTCTGAGTCATTGTGGAGCTATACAAATAATAGCTGTATCAGAGACACTAGTGCCATTTCATAGAAAAGCTATCATGTAAATTAGTATGAAAATTTAAAAATAAAGTCATGTCATCTGTGTGCGATAACTCTGGGTAACCAACTGCTACATGTAAGAAACAGTGCAATACTTTTGCCCCTATGGCTATTGAGGAAAAACAACTCCACATGACCACTTAAATGTACTTATACACCATTATTTATGGAGAGCTTCCTCTGTCAATATCCATGATTATGAAAAATCCTTCATGAGAGATTATAGAGTTCCATTCAGCCTGATCAGAGATGGGTTTATTTGATTATGCCAACAGTTGCATGTACATTTTCTTATTTAAACTTTTACATATTATCATTCCCAGCTGTCATGTGGGGTAATGGAGACCCAAAGTTGTTGATGAATTAATTGCCCATGGACACCCAGCTGTGTGCCCCTGCCATGCTTTTCATTCGCTACTCATCACTTCCTAATAGTCCCAGGTCTCATACTTCCACTGTGGCTCCCAGCATCAACCGCCAGATCACCACACAGCCTCTCGTTTAACATCACAACCAAACTCAGATAATTAATTCAGGCACAACATACCTGGGTTTGGAATCATTTCCTTTGGATACTTGCTTTTTGAGGTCACTCAAACTGCAAACAGAGCCCCTGTTGTGACTGTTTCCTAGTAACCAATTGTTTTCCTTTAGGCACGCCTCTGTACCTGGTGACACTACTCCTTAGTTTCTTTTTTACCTTTGCATCTGGAGGTTCACCACACATTGCCAAATGTTCACTCTGTAGCTCTAGCTGTGCTCCCTAGAGGTGTCTGTCTTCCCAGTGGGGCCCCAATCACAAATCACTCGTGCTCTATCCTCTAAAAAACAATCTTTCCTACCAGGGGTCATCAAACTTTTTTCTGTAAAGGGAGAGATAGTAAATATTTTAGGCCAAGGGGGCCAAACAGTGTGTCACAGTTCCTTGACTCTGTCCTTGTGGTGCAAAAGAGGCCAGGAACAATTTGTAAGTGAGTGGGTGTGGCTGCATTCCAATAAAACTTGACGAAAATGGTCTGTGGGTTAGACTTGGCCCATGGGCTGCATTTTACCAGTCCTTATTTTATACATATATCATTTTCTATGATTAGATTTCATCTTTCCCATGACATTTATTTGTTTTACAATTTTCCTATTTTGGAGTCTTGATATGAATATCTAAAGAAAAGCAGATACATACTCTGTTGGGTTATTTTAGGATTGTTAGAGTTCATGTATACTCTGTTTGGAAAAAAAATTATGCAAGGAAATTTTGGATTAAAGACATGTTTCCTAATAAAAAAGAATGATGATTTCTAACAAGGAATAGAGAATGCACTAATGTGAGAAAATACAAAATTAATATTGGTTAACTTATAATGGATAATTGATATTGCATAAAATGAAGGTATGAGAGATTTACTGCATTTATTTATTCACTGAAAGTGTTAGTTTTATCTCTTTGCTCTAGGCCCTGGGATTACAATGTGAAAAAGACAAATGGTTTAACTGGGGAGACACACATTTCACAAATAATTATCACAAAAGATGAAGAATATATGGACCCAGTAAGTACAGGATGAAACAGGAGCTTGGCTGGAAAGAAGGAACTGGAAGGGGTATAGGATTTGAAGAAAGGGATGTTAGTGGAAGGAGACTGACAAATGGCTTTGGAATTTGAAGATGGAGGCTGAATGTGTATCCACAAGACTTTGAAAGGCTAATGGCAGACGTTGAGATAGGAGTGACCATCAAAGGATTGGGAGGATTTTTTTGTTTTGTTTTGTTTTTCTTAAATGTATTTTTATTTTTTATTTTTTATTTTCTTATAAAGATTTTTATTTATTTGACACACAGAGAGAGAAATCACAAGTAGGCAGAGAGGTAGGCAGAGAGAGAGGAGGAAGCAGGCTCCCTGTTGAGCAGAGAGCCTGATGCGGGGCTCAATCCCAGGACCCTGAGATCATGACCTGAACTGAAGGCAGAGACTTAACCCACTGAGCCACCCAGGTGCCCTTAAATGTATTTTTAATGACCTTTCAGATTAACTGGGGGGCGGGAGGCTGGAAGCAAAGGATGGAAGCAATAGATTTAACTAGGTAGCAACCCTAAATGAGGAGTATGGTTGTGTTAAGGAAACAGCAAGTAATTCATTTGCCTGGGGCTTGGAATGAAGGAAAGACAGAGGCTGGAGCTAGGGTGGGAAACAAAGGTTAGAGCCAGATGGTGGGAGGATTTGAATGCCGGGGTAAGGAACTGGATTGACTTGAACAGCCTGGGCATGACCTGAGTGGCAAGAGCAGGGTCTGCACCAGGCAAGTTTCAGGAAAATTGGAGGAATTAGAGAAGGAAGTTCTGGAGGCAAGGAAAATAGGTAAGAACGTCTGTGGCTAGTTCAGGTCACACAGGACTAGGAGAGGAACAGGGTTATGTTGTCTTGTGAATTTGCTTCCCTCCTTTGAGTTAAAGGCAGCATCTGTTTGGCTGCCCGTGGCACAATGTTTTACTGGATGAAGAACAGCACCGTATTCACTGGCTGCTGACAATGTCTCTCCTTTGCTTTGCTATGTTTTAATTACATTTGACATTCATCGCACGCTATTATCCAGTGGAAGCAAATTGAAGAAATGCAGCTTCATTTGAAGTCAAACCAAAGTGAGGACACGTGTAATTATATAGTAATATATTATTACTTGGAAACTGTTAGGTTTTTAGGTTTAATATACCTAAAAAGTATATTATACTTTTAGTATACTTTTAGTATAGTGGCTTCCCAACTACCACCCACTCCCATATCTTGCCTTGATTGCATTGTAAAAAACCTCAGCCCATAGTTTAATTACCAACATTCAGAACAAAGAATCCAAAAACATTAGGAATCAGGAGAAAGCAGTACTTTTTGTTATGGAAAATTTCAAACACAGAGGCCAGTATAATAAACTCCATGAGGGGCTCCTGGGTGGCTCAGTGGGTTAAGGCCTCTGCCTTCAGCTCAGGTCATGATCTTGGGGTCCTGGGATCGAGCCCCGCATCGGGCTCTCTGCTCGGCGGGGAGCCTGCTTCCTCCTCTCTCTCTGCCTGCCTGCCTAGTTGTGATCGCTGCCTGTCAAATAAATAAATAAAGTCTTAAAAAAAAAACAAAACTCCATGAACCCAATATTTAGTTTCTATAATGATCATCACATGGCCTAACTTGTTTCATTTTTAACCCCACCTACTTTTTACCCTTCACCCACAATCTGGATCATTTTATTTATTTATTTATTTATTTATTTATTAAGATTTTATTTATTTATTTGACAGACAGAGATCACAAGGCCGAGAGGCAGGCAGAGGGAGAGGAAGGGAAGCAGGACCCCTGCTGAGCAGAAAGCCAGATGAGGGGCTCCATCCCAGGACCCTGGGATCATGACCTGAGCCGAAGGCAGAGGCTTTAACCCACTGAGCCACCCAGGTGCCCCAACCTGGATTATTTTAAAACAAATCTCAAGCATCCTTTTATTTGGGCTACACATACTTCAAAATTTATCTTTAAGGATACCTTTTTTTTTTTAAAGCAAGGACTCTTGCCATTATAATGCCTAAAATAGCTAAAAATAACTTTTCAATACCATTAAATATGTAGTCATGGTTTAAATTTCTCCAGTTGTCTTGAAATTTTTATTTGATAGTGGTTTTCCTCTGTTGTTCAAATGATGTAGGAAGAAGAGCTACATGTGGAGTAGGTTGATCTATCTCTTGTGTCTCATTTATTTATAGATTTTTTTACTGTTCTTTTTTTCCCCTTGCTTGCTATTTATGTATTAAAGAAACCAGGTCATTTGTCATATCAAATTTCCCACTTTATGGATTTACTGATTAGACATGAGTAACATGTTACTCTAGACCTGGCTTTTCAATAAACTGATAATTAGAACTAGAAGCTTGATCAGATTTGGTTTTATCCTCTTTTGCAAGAATATTTATGGGTGGTTTCCAGTTCAATTTTGTTAAATTAGGAGGCATTTAATGTTTGGTTGTCTCTCTTTTTGGTGATAGTGAAAGAGAGGAATGGATTCATGTGATGTCAACCTGGTCAAATAATTATAAAGTTCTCCATCAGTTATTTTAAAGCAAAAGTTTATAAAAGAGAAATAGGAGACATGCTTGAGTTTTAAAAATATCTTGCCTTATAAGGAAACTTGTAAATTTAAAACGATGATGTATTTCAATACATTGAAATAATATATTTTGAAATCACAGATTATTTCATCTTTGTCCAAAAGAAAACCCTTCAAGTTGGCTTCTTCTTTCAACTTTTCTGCAGTATCCTTGATAGCTTCCTTGCTTTCCAGCATGACAAGAGGCTGATTTTGTACTTTCTGGAAGCTACTTTTCTAATAACCCCTGTATCCTCTTAGTGAGAAATGGTATTTAGAAACCACAACCTGGGCCCTAAGAGTATTTACTGCCACAGGGCTGGTTGTTGTTTCTAGGCCTTTTCAAAAGACAGAACTAAGAAATCTTTTTTTTGAGAAAAAAAAAATCATGAATTCATACTAATATTTTCAACATGAACTTATGATTTTTATTTATTTGATTTTATAGTTGTAACTCCTTTCTCAGGTGATGTAAATCTCAGTTTCTTGAAAATATAATTTTTCTTTGTTTGATCCTAATATACAATTTCAAAATAACCATACCACTAGTAATACTAACAAAATGACTATTAAACATACCTTAACAAAATAAACCAAAAAATAAACATAATTTCCTTGCAGTTCTTTTTGCTTTTATGATATATCACACTAAGCTGTATAATTGAATTTATAATCTATAATTGATATATATATAAAGTAAAGTTTTATATATACATATAATTAAAGTCATCAAAATAATTTTTGCCTGGGTGGTTAAGTCTACAACTATATTTCATTTGTTTCTATTTTTTAGGGATTTGTAAAATTTTGTTATATTAGTCAAGGTGCTCTAGAGAAGCAGAACCATTAAGATACAGAGAGGCATATATAAGAGATTCATTACAGGAATTGGCTCATACAGTTAAAGAGTCTGAGAAGCCCCAAGATCTACTATCTGTGAGCTAGAGAACTAGGAAAGCCAATGGTATGATTTAGTCTGAACCCATAGGCCTGGAAACCAGAAACTGGTGGTAAGAATCTTGATATGAGTTTCCCCCCTATGAACCAGGAATGCTGTAGCCATCTGAGGGCAGAAAGAGATGGATGTCTCAGCAGACACTGGGAAAGTGAGCAAATTCATGTTTTCTCCACATATTTTGCTCTATGCAGGCCCTCAATGGACTGGCTGCTGCCCACCCATGATGGGGAGGGCCATCTGCTTTACTCAGCTCACGAATTCAAATGCTAATCTCTTCAGAAATTATCCTCACAGACATACCCAGAAATCAGGTTTTACCATCTATCTGGGTTTCTCTAAGCATACACATAAAATTAACTATCACATTTGGGTTAATTTGTTTTTTTGTTATGTAAAACATTTACATGTGCCCAAAGACAAAAACTATAAAACTCATGTGGAGAAGTATAGCTTCCATCTCTTTGATCTTTACCTTGTTTCCTCCTGATCATTACAGATAACCACTTATCTTTACTTTTGGCTTATTCTTCCACTAAATTTATTTATTTATTTATTAATTTATTGGAACTTTTTAATTCCTTTTTAAATATACTTTTATATTCCTTTCTTTAAAAAGATGTACTTTTATATTCCTTTTTTTCTTAAAAAATATAGCACATACTTTAATATTCCTTCTTTCTTTTTTTTTAATTTTTTTTTTTTTTTATTTACTTGATAGACAGAGATCACAAGTAGGCAGAGAAGCAGGCAGAGAGAAAGGAGGAAGCAGGCTTCCCGCTGAGTAGAGAGTGATTCAGGGCTCTATCCCAGGACCCTGAGATCATGACCTTAGCTGAAGGCAGAGGCTTAACCCACTGAGCCACCCAGGTGCCTCATATTCCTTCTTTCTTAAAAATGATAGATAGTACATATTGGATACTATGCTGAAGAGGACAGTATTTAGAAGGCTATAGAAGAAAGTTCTATATAGGGGCATCTGCGTGGTTCAGTTGTTAAAATGTCTGCCTTAGCTCAGGTCATGATCCCAGGGTCCTGGGATTGAGCCCCAAGTCAGGCTCCTTGCTCAGTGGGAAGCCTGCTTCTCCCTTTCCCTCTCCCTCTCCCACTCCCCTTGCTTGTGTTCCCTTATGTTCTGTCAAATAGATAAAATCTTATAAAAAAAGAAGAAATTTCTAGAAAACTAAAATTACTACTCTTATAAAAGTAATTTGTTATATTTATCATTAAAACTCAGATTTATTAAGTATAAAATCATCACATTATATAGATCTAGTAAAGAAAATTACTTCAAAATGAACTTTGTCAGGCTAGACCTTTGTAATATATGAAGGAAAACACTTTGCTTACCTAATGATTATATATCCAACATTTACTATGTGCCAGGCACTGTTTTAAGCATTTTCCAAATATTAGCTTATTTGATCCTCATAACAACCCCATAAGGTAAGTACTATTATTAACCTCATTTTAGAAATAGAAACCAACCAGGCTGCCATCTCCTAAGGTCAAACATTTACCTTGTATTCTTCTGTTTGCTATAATAAGCAGCATTGTAATAAACAGTAGACATCTTTGAAGACAAATTTTAGTTTCATCAATTAGTGTTTTCCTACAATGATAGGAATTTATCTAGGTGGGATTTCTGAGCTGAAAGGTAAGCATATATATTTTATTAAATAGACCCTGAGATCCAGACCTGAGCTGAGATCAAGAGCTGGACACTCAACTGACTTAACTGCTCAGGTACCCCAAAATCTAAGCATATTTTAGAGGAAGTATTTTGGAACTTTTTATCTTTAGCTCAAAGAAGTGAGAAGGAATCCTTTCGAGTATGTGGATGGACAACATATCCCCGTTGGTTTTTGTGTTTTTTTTTTTAATTCAATGCCATGAGATACAATTGGCATACAATAAAATGTATTCAATTCAATTTGTGTGATTTGATGTCTTGACAAATGTATATACCCTTATTATCACCACCACAATCAAGAAATAGGCAGGCACCAGGGCACATGGGTGGCTCAGTGGGATAAGCCTCTGCCTTTGATTCAGGTCATGATCCCAGGGTCCTGGGATGGAGCCCCACATCAGGCTCTCAGTTCTACAGAGAACCTGCTTCCCCCGCCCCATCTCTCTGCCTGCCTCTCTGCTTACTTGTGATCTCTGTCTGTCAAATAAATAAAATCTTTAAAGAAAAAAAAAAAAGAAATAGGGGGTCACCTGGGTGGCTCAGTCAAGTGTCTGCCTTCAGCTCAGGTCATGATTCCAGAGTCCTGGGATCAAGCCCCGCATCAGGCTCCCTGCTCAGTGGGAAGCCTGCTTTTTCCTCTCCCACTCTCCCTGCTCTCCCACTCTCCCTGCTTGTGTTCCCTCTGTCACTGTGTTTCTCTCTGTCAAATAAATAAATAAAATCTTAAAAAAAAAAAAAAGAAATAGAGAACACTTCCAGCACACCCAAAGTTCCCTTGTGCCCATCTGTACTTCCCATAAGTTTTGAGAACAGATTCCTTTTACTTGTGTTCTGTTTAGAGGAATAAATAAACTTTTTAGATATAGGCCATCTCATTCCCAAATGAACTATCTCTAGGCAGAAATAAATTTTTATACTTGTCTGTTTTCTTTTCTGCTAGAACCCATGTCAGAAAGCATTGACTTGAAGCTATCAATATTAAAAGCTGTTTTCACTATGTGAGCTGAAAGCTGACATCCATTGTGCTGTTGATACCAAGACAGCAACTCTCATGTCTCCTGGGTTACTCTCACCAGCCCATCCTGCCTTTTTGGATATATATATATATTTGACTTTTATTTAGATAGAGGGAAACATTCAAATAGCTATAGCAGCCTGTTTCCCTGAGGGAGTGTTATACATCTGTCCAAAAGATGGGAAAGTTCAGTTTTTGAATGATTAGGAGATTTCTCTTTTAATCAAGAGTATGAAAGTGAGTTCTACAGACATGACCAACTATATTAGCATGTAATCATGGAATATTAAAATTTTAAATTTGGCATCTATATGCAAGGAAAAGAAAGATCAAAGAGCTTACTTGGCTTACACAGGTCATACCATTTAAGATACTATTGGGATTAAAACCTTTACTAGTGGGATAAAGTACTTCTTCCCAATTCCCAGTCTGTTGTTCCAATTTCATGTTCTTTTCATGGTATCATGCTGCCATTTCATCGTGCTCATCCTTAGGCATGACTGTTCCCAGACAAAAATTACAGATACTGTATTCATCGTACTACAAAAAAATTCTCATGGCCCACACTTTTGATATCACTCACATATTAGTTGCAAGTCAACATTATTATACTCAGGCTCATATTTACTTGGTATAACATATACCTTCTCAAACAGCATGTTAGTGCCAGACGGGGAGAAAACACAGGCACAACATCTCTGAAAAATCTAACTCTTGTAATCATTTACCATAAAACGGAGCCACCCAATCACCAATTAGAAAAGGAGTTACTGTATGCTTTACAGAATGTTCTTTGCAATAGTGTGGGAAGTCCCACAAGATAGTTTGAACTATGTGACCTTTAAAACTAGTGACTTTTTTATTGGAAAGTAAAGTATTTTTTCTATTTGGAAAAAATAAGCAATAATAGCAATAAAACAATAAGTGAAAAAAATAAAATTATTCCCAATATTTAAAAATTAATTTCCACTGTTAATATTTTGGTGTATAGATTTCCAAACTTATAAAAATATTTAAAATTTTCAGGGCCCTTGGGTGGCTCAGTCAGTTAAGCATCCAACTCTTGAATTCAGCTTGCGTCATGGACCCCGCGTTAGGCTCTGCTCTAGGCATGGAGCCTGGTTAAAATTTTCTTTCTCTCTCTCTGAGAGTCTGATACTACAGTTTTTTACACGTTTCTAACATGGCCTTTATTTATTTAGATTCTATTTATTTATTTGAGAGAGAGAGAGAACAGGGGAGGAGCAGAAGGAGAGAGACAAGTGGATTCCACACTGAACGGGGAAGCCAATTCAGGGCTCTATCCCATGACCCTGAGATCATGACCTGATCCAAAAATCCAGGCACCCCACTAGTGTGGTCTTTAAAAATTTACACCTTTACCTGCATAACTGAAAGCATATAGAAGCATTTACATCTGAGTTCCATCTCTTTTCCATTGCAGAAATTTTTATTCTCTGAAACAGAACCTCAAATACTTCCTGTCTTTGTTTCTTACTTCATGTTAATGTTGTCATTCTCTCTAACTGAAGACTATTTTGTGTAGACTGGTGCTGACTTTCTGAGACAATCAACCATAGTGAGAGACTGGGTTCCTGTAACAACATGACAGCCCTTACTGGGAATGGTAGAAGAGCATTTCCTATAAGAAGGAGGTAGGGGTGGGTGGGGCATGCTGCTCTTGTAATGGTGGCAAGAGCTAAGCAGTCCATAGCACCACCATGACCCTTTCTTAATTTCTTCTGCTCTCTGCCTGTGCGTCACCTCACTTTCATTACTCAGCAGCATGCTGTGGGTGTGACTTTTGCTCTTGTATTCCATTGGTGCCATCTGCTCCTGCCTTGTCTCCTTTGATGTCATTATACAGATGGCAAGGGCACAATGGGAAGTGGCACTTAGTTCAATATGGTAGCTCTGGATACATCAAGGCTGACCTTGCATCAATGCTGCTGATAAGTAATCCTGCTCATATGTAAGTCTAATAATGGAATCACTGCTACATTTTGGTTTAGCTTCTGAAATCCCATTATAAATTATTGGAACAATATCCATCCATTCTAAAATATGTATCTTCTACAGTATGGGAGATAATATATATGATTGTTTTAAAGGTAATCTGGTAGATTTCTAAAGAATGATGAAAACTTGCTATTAACAACCTACCAAAGTTAGAAATATTGTTGATATTATAAACAATAGAAAATGTCTTACAAATGTGCTTGTTAATTTGACCATGTAGGTGTCAGAGCTAATCAGTCAACAGCCACAGCTAATGCAGGAAAGAAGAAAAATTAATATTCATTAGACTCTTGTTTACACTTCTGTTGTCAAGGTTAATCAGTTTGCTTTAAGCACAACGTTTCACTCTTATTAAAGTCATTAGTATCTTTCAGTACATGGAGAAGACCTGGGTTTCACAAGTGTGTTTGATTTACACATCACATACACTGCACAGGGACCCAGGCTTAGGCCATATTTTGATGGGATTTATACATGAAACTTTATTTAGACCAATCAATTATTATCCTTCATAGGGGCATAATTAAATAATAGTTAAAGTTTTTAGGTATTTGGTAATATTTTCAACTGCAGAAACTAACAAAAATTCAGTCTCTCATCTTTAACACAAACATTACATAGACTCATACCAAAATACTACTGGCACTGATGATGCAAAAAGGATTTCCGGTATTTTTGTTTACTTTTGTAGCAAAACAATCTTATATAACTAAAGCATGACTAGAAATTTTTTTTTAAAGATTTTATTTATTTATTTGACAGACAGAGATTACAAGTAGGCAGGGAGAGAGAGGAGGAAGGAGGCTCTCCTCGGAGAAGAAAGCCCGATGCGGGGCTCGATCCCACCTGGGATCATGACCTGAGCCGAAAGCAGAGGCTTTAACCAACTGAGCCACCCAGGCGCCCCCATGACTAGAATTTTTACTGAAGAACAGTGTATGTGCCTGGTATTCTATGGATATAATCTTGTCAGAGGGTCAGTTTTTCCTATTATAAATAAAAAAGTAAATTTTCATGTCCCTCCAA